>VNKC01001438.1:0-22854 GCA_008042775.1 Drosophila pectinifera | reverse complement strand
TATATAATATATAATATATTTATAATATATATTTATTACAAAATAAGAATATAACGTAGAATGACAATATACAAATTTCTTTTAAGAACTTAAAAAGCCAACAGCCTATAAAGAGAAAGAGGGCCCTATAGTTTGGGGGCTAAATTTAAGAACCCCCTTTCTCCTTTCTATTATTTTCTCTATAATAATTTTAGAGCCGCATCCACTGTGACTCGTCTCCATTTTCGTCTTGTATAAAATGCATAAAATTCACATTTAGATGTTGCTCTGCGGCCATCAACTGCGACTGCTGTTTCCCCCCGATCCAATCCTATCCGCACACAAATCGAAGGCTGAGGGGCCGCCTATAACTGGCATTCATCATTCATTCATTGCCTCCGCTCTGGCCCGGGCTTCAGCAGCCGCAGACTGCGATTTTTCATAGCAAAAAAAAACTATATATATGTATATATGTCGAAGTCGCGAATCGCGAATCCGGAAAGTTGCCTGTGCGGCTCTGCGAGTCTGCGGCTCCGCCAGTCTTCGAGTCAATCAAATGCCCCAAGTTCATTACGAACTGCCAGAGTGGTTCGGTGAGTAATAAGTGTCGGCTCTTCGCTCCATAATAGTTGGCAGTCTATCTGTCTGGGTCACACAGACAGAAATATGCCACAGGTTTGATGAGGAAGTTGGAAAAGTCATTAATAAAAATAAATATATTTAAAGAAGATCAATGTGATACAAACCATATTTGTTTCAGAAGTGTTCCTATGTTAAATTAAAGCTTATTTAGTCTTAGTCGATGCTTAAAGTCTTCTTTAGTATCAAATCTGTGTAAAGGGTAATTTTTCTTCGTTTTAATATTTTAATAAATATTTTAGTAGGTATACAAGCTGACTTATAATTTAGAGAGTACTAATAACGAAAATGTAGTATCAAATCTTCCTTTTAATATTTTTATAAATATTTTAATAGTTATACCAGCTTACTTATAATTAAGACAGTAATAATAACGAGTATTTAGTATCAAATCTAAGTAAAGGGTAATTGTGTTTCCTTTTAATATTTTAATAAATATTTTAATAGTTATACAAGCTAACTTATAATTTAGAGACTAGTAATAACGAGTATTGAGTATCAAATCTGTGTTAAGGGTTATTGTTCATCCTTTTAATATTTTAATAAATATTTTAGTAGTTATACCAGATGACTTATAATTTAGAGAGTACTAATAACGAGTATTTAGTAATAAATCTGTGTAAAGGGTAATTTTTCTTCCATTTAATATTTTAATATTTATTTTAATAGTTATACAAACTGACTTATAATTTAGACAGTAATAATAACAAGTATTTAGTATCAAATCTAAGTTAAGGGTAATTTTTCTTTCTTTTAATGTTTTAATAAATATTTTAATAGTTATACAAGCTGACTTATGATTTAGACAGTAATAATAATGAGGATTCATGCCTTGATATTATTTTTTTGTAAATAAATCTGTCGATATATTATTTTCTGTGTAAAATAGTTAGCCAAGTCTTGGGCATAGATCAGGTTAGTTCGCTGCCACCTTCGTCCATTTTCGGCTGCTACTTTGTTGGCTGTTGGCCTGGTCCGGAGCTGTTCTTTTCTCTTTTTTTTTGCATTGTGCTGATGGGGATGTTGATGGGCTTGATGCATGTTGTGTTAGCTTCTGTTGTTGATTCGGAATGCAGTTTGGCGGTACGGCCCGCGGCCATATTTCCTGCTCCTGCATCCGCCGCTCCGCATTTTGCATTTTGATTACTTTTTTTCACTCGGCCGCCAGTTGGAAGTTTCGATTTAGTTTCTGCGGTGTCTATGGGAGAGATGTGCAGATATCCATGCATATTCTATAGTTAAATATTTTCTCTTTTGGGTTATTTTTCGAAAAGAACCGAAAATTCAGCACTTTGCCAACAATTGGCCAAAAGGAAAACTTTTCCTCTAACTTTTTAATGGCCACCAAGAGGGAGAGCTTTTAACTGTAATTAGGAAGCAGGCGAAGCTAATACACAGTCATGAAAATCATACTGTAATATTTTAATAATCACCATAAATGGGATATTTTCCAAGAGCACTTGAAGAAAATATACCCCAAAAAATGGAACTGCAGCCCAAGAAATAAATCTTTGAGTACAAAAGAGTTAAAAAGAGTTAAATAAAATCTATTGGCTAAGATGGTCTGCGAGAGATTTATGTATTAAATAAATAATATCTTAAATAATACATCAAATATGTTTTTCCGGACATTTTCCTTCTCTGCAGGCACTCATAAATACACTCCCCTTCCATATGAAATTCCCTATATATGCATAGCGAAAAATAATAAGGAAAAATTCAACTCAATTTTCGTGAGTTCCGCTTGGCATGCAATTTGAAAATTTTCGCAATTTCCCTTCTGGTTTGTTGCTGTTTTCCCCCGCTTCTTCGCTCTGTTTCGAGCAATGACATAAATTTATTTGGGTTTCTCGTGTTCGGCCGGGGCACAAAAGTTGATGCCACAAAATGGCGTCTGGCCGGGGAAATTGTTGCATGCATTTGCATATTTTCTGCATCGGCTTGGCCTCCGCAAAAGAGCGAGTGCGCGACATTTTATTCGGAAAAGTGCCCACACCGCCCCGTCCCCGACCCCGAATTTTCCCCCTTTTCCCAACCATAAAACATAGCAGGCCCTGTGCCAACATGGCCAAAATGGCGTTGGGGAAAATGTCAACCATGTGCAAAAAGGCAAATATCATGGGGAAAGAGGGCCGCCGCCGCCAGTAGCAAGTACCAACCGGTTGAACTACGACTATTTCCCAAGATACAGTGGAGCGAGGGCTTTAAATAGTTGCTTTAGGGTGTAAATTTAATTAAATAAATATATAAATAAAAATATACTTCAAAGAGAGTCGCTATACCTATAATATATAATATTCTCTTAAACTTTCAGGGGATAACTTTATGCTTTACTAACTTTTAAAACTCTTATTATTTTTATTGAATTTTTTATTTTTATACTATGTAAGCAGATTCATTTTATAAAAAAGTAGCAACTTCCTTAAAACCAAATAAAAATAATGGCTTCTTGATCTGTAGTAAAATGTAAATAAACTAAATTGATATAGTAATAATAAGAAGTTAAGAAGTACAGAGTTTTTTGTGACCTTTTTAAATAAACTATTAAATCGGTAATTTTACCATTTTTTTTTTTAAATTCAGAGCTTAAAATAATCATAACAAAGCCAAAATAGCCTTAAATTCAATTCGGAAAGCTTTTCTTTGTTAGTTTTTAATCTGTTAATCAATCTGCAAATTCACTTTAGAAATATAAAATAAATAATTTTTTGCCAATTTTTGAAAATTTTAATGATGTAACCCCTTATAAAATTTTGAAAAATTGTCAAAATTTTTATTTTTGATTTTGTTTAATATTTTAATTTTAAATAATTAAGATTTTAATGGCGAATCGGAATATGTACTGCATTTGGCTTATATTTAATTATTGGCCGAACTATGCTCTCGAGAAGACCTCAAAGTATACGAATTTTTGGGTCGTTAAATCGATATTTTTATACATTATTTTTTTTTTTAAATCTTAGCTTAAAATAATCATAACTCAGCCAAAAAGACCTTAAATTCCATTCGGATTATTATTATTAGATTTATATTTTATTATTATTATATTTATTTACTTGGCTTAATACCAGGGACCACCCGTAAGAATTTAAATTAATTTCAATGGCAAAGATCGCGATCCGGGAACCACTGTGTTTTTGGGCGGGCAATCAGCCAACCAAAGCGACGGCCATGCGATGTCCAATGCCCAGGCCATCAAGTCTGCTCCTCCTCTTCCGCCTCCTACCCCTCCTGCCCCCGCCCATGTTCCCTCTTTCTTAACCCATGGCCAACCCCTGGGTCCGAGTAGAACCCGCAATTATGCTGTAGACCAAAGCAAAATAATTACTTTGATCGTCAAATGATATTATTTTGTCGGCCATGCGGTGTCTGTGGCGCTGCAGCCAGGGGTGGTGCCGGGAGGTTGGGCTGTAGGGTGGATAGTTTCGGGAGGAGGAGCAGTGGGAGGGAAGGCCGTCCGAGTGGGCCGAGGCACCGAGGGGGAGGCGTGGCTGGGCGCGCATGCAATTGAGCTGGTTGTGCGAGTGTGTGCGGTGTGTAAGTGTCTGTGCCGGCAATGGCCGACGCGAAACAGTGGGTTAACATTTAATAATCAGTCTGCTGATGTTGTGGTTGGTCCAGTATTTCTCTACTTAATAAAATAATGACATCGATCGGCCAATGAAATAAAATGAAAATATAAGAAATATAAAAAATTTTCATCATTACTATTGATAGTAAATTGGAAGGACAGGGAATTAGAGAGGCAGGATATGGAAAATGAATAATGAACATTATACTGAATGTATATTTATACCATTTATTGCACTTATATCCATAGAATTCAAACTATTCCTTACAGTTAATTTAAATAAATATATAAATTTATATTAATTACAATTTTCTATGTAATATTCTATTATATATGTATATTAATTATAATTTTCTATACGATTTTCACAATTCAAAAATGTACTTTTATTTATTTAACGAAAATTCCAGACATTAGATTTCCATTTGTAAAATGTGATTCATAATAATTAAGTGATAGAAATGAGTAGTATACAAATAAATTTGTAAACACTAAGCTTAATAAAACTATTTTAATTATTGTTTACTTTTAATAATAGACTTTATTTAAAACAAAACACCTACAGATTTTAGCTGAACTCTCAAAATATTTTGTAAAGAAATGCATTCAAGTTTAAAATTTTATTTGCTTACAATTTCTGATGTATTTTATTTATATATTTATATTTTTATATATATTATATTTATTTTCTTCAGAGATATTTCTGTATCTTTCCCGAAAATATTTTCAGTAGCTTAAAATATAAATAAATTAATTAATTAAGTACCCCATTCGATTCTGTACATTACTCCACTGTCCTCTATTGGCCAGCCACTATGACATCGACAATGGCCGCCATTAGCTGGAAGTGCAATGTGCATTTGGCCAAATTTGCATTCGTTGGTAAGCCCCCTCCCCCAATCCACCCCACTGCACCACTATTCCGCACCCCTTACCCCTGGCAGGCTGACCAGGCCCACAAGTTAATTACTTTTTCGTACATTTTCGATGGCGCGCGTTTCGCGCTGAAAATTTCCTTTTTTTTCCCCTCCGTCTTTATTTATTTCACTGCAAATGAAGCCTCCACATGGCGGGGAGACCTCCTGAAACCTTCTGAAACTCCCCAAAAACCGAGGCTACAGCTCCATTTGTAGTCCCAATTCCCATTCCACATCGACATCGACATCCGCGTCCTGAATTTCGCTCCTCCTTTCGGTCGTTGTTAGTTTGAATGCGTTTTCGCATTTATATGCAAATTTTTTGGTTTGCATGCAGAAAATATTGCTTTCGACAAATGGCCGGGGCACGGAGAGTGGGAACCGTGGAGATGATATAGGGGGGGACTTTCAGCCAGTTTTCGGAGCGGTCTCCCGGGCAGGGGGATACGATCCGGGGCCACGGAATTGGTCGGCGAAATTGCAACGAGCTGACCAATGGGCGGCATCATCATCATCATCATCATCTCCTCAGCGCGAACTGAAATGGGAACAGCCGCAAAGTTGGATATGGAATTCAACCAGGATATATGTTCTGCACATTGCATAGGGGTTAGCGAACTAAATTATAAGTTACAAGGCCTCCTGATCAGTTATCCCAAATTAAGAGGCCATAAAGAGTGAGGAAAATTAAAAGACTTTGGGCATTTAATGGATTTATACCTTGCTGACTTGTCAATAAGTTTCCTTACTCAAAAAAAGAGGGAATTCTTCGGGAGTCTTTAAATTTTTAACATAAAATATTTTAAGTATTTTGTTGTATTGAAATTTTAAAAAAGAAATAGGAAATATATAAAATAGGAATTTATAGAATTATTCCTTTAAGAATAACTGATATTACTCAAGTAATGCCAAACCAATATTCATTAGCTTTGGAACACCATTAACAAGTTGCTTTAATTTTACTACCTCATCGTTGCAATAATGAATATTCTATTTAATTTTCCAAGAATCCCTAATAGAATTCCCCACTGACTAGAGCCAGTAAATGAGATATTCTCACACATTAACATTAACTTTTTGTCGACGGTCCAACCTCCTTTGGCAAATTAATAAAAAGGAGAATGTTTCAAACGACCTGCAGATTTATGGCGGTTAGAAAATGTGCAATTAATGCGTGTATAAATTACAATGAACAATTAAAAGGGGCCCGGGCTGCTGAAAGAGTCTGTTTAACCCCAAAGAGAGATACATAGTACAAATTACACATACGCCGCGTGGGCGTCGACATTGCGTGCTTAGGGAGTGTGATTTATTTTTGGGAGCATAGTCTGGGGTGTCGGAAAGTGAGCATGAATTCATATGAATGGATGCGTTTATAATGAAGTTCCGATAAAACATACGACTAATTATGTCCAAGGCGATGCCATATGGGAGAAGCTTTTGAAATGAAGGTTATACGTGGTTGCTGGCTAAAAAGAATTGGGGAATACTCTCATTAAATTGTTGTATTTACTAAATAAATAAACTTAAATTAGATACAAAAAATTCAAAGGAAATATCTTGTGTTTTTAGAGTAGAAAATGGTTTTATTTTTGATATTTTAAAAATATGCTAGTAGTTTGGAGGTGGATCTTTTTATAAGGTTTATTTTAATGTAAAAGTTACGAAATATTATTGAAATTTGTAATACATTATTTTAAGATTTATTTTAAATAAAAAGTTTAACTTAAATCTAGAAGAAAATACCTTTTCCCTATTTCTACACATTCAAGATCTATAAAAAAAATATTAAATATATAATTTATTGTTGATTTTAAGTATAAAAGAGTAAATTATTCCAGTTTGTAATACATTATTTTAAGCTTTATTTAACATAAGAAGTTTACCTTAAATCTAGAAGAAAATCCATAAAAAATCTATATTTATACATTCAAGATCTAGAACAAAATATTATATATATAACTTATTTTTAATTTCAAGTATAAAAGAGTATATTTTAGCTCCAAGGACTTCCTATATAATCTTATCTACTCTATGCATTCCCTACACAATATTCAAAGGACTAACCAGCAAAGGGGGGATTCATAGCGTAATCTACAGAACGCAAATTGAGTTGTCTGTGTCTGTGTGAATGGACAAATAGCACCCCACATCCTCGCACTTCGCCGCAGATCCTGCAGCAATGCAATTCATAAATTTCAACAATGATAATCGAGCAACTGCGTTTGAAGAGGGCGTTGCAAGACTGCTGACTGCACCGCAGGGCAGATTACAGGGGGCGATGGATGGCCAGGGGTATAGTCCCGGCCAGCATCCGCCTCCAGTCGGCAAGTGTAACATATTGCACATGCACAGTCTCATGCTCGGGATGCTGATCCTGATGCTGATGCTGAGGCTGAGGCTAAGGCCGTGTGCATTGGTCCTTTTCGCCCAGGACAACGTCGCTCGATTGCGAAGCCGATGCCATCGTCGCCACCCAAACAAACACTCGACGCTTTTGTTCCTGCTGATGGAATTATTTGTTCGCACATTGTCAACTTGCCACTCCTCCGGGCTCCTCCCTCTCTGACCCCTTCTCCCTGTCCGGGTGTTTGGCCAGGCACTGAAAAAAAATACACAGACCAAAATTCAGATGAAACTTTAGATTTTTGTACGACTCTACATATTTGATACATTTTTATACGGAACATTTTCTAGCTCTCTACACTTTTCCTTCATTTTTAGAATTATTTTATTATTTATTATTATAAAGTAATTATAAAAATGAAGGAAAAATGTGTTAGCTAGAACATTTTCCATATAAATATATATATATAATATGTAGAGTCGTACACAAATCAAAAGTTTATTTATTAATTTATTATTTATTTATTATTTTACTATTTATACTTTTCATTTCCTTATCCTTAACGAAAATTCTCTAACTTCCTAGACTGTTTCTACATGTTCAGAATTATTTTATTATTTATTATTATAATATAATTCTAAAAATGAAGGAAAATTGTGGGGAGCTAAAACATTTTCCATATAAAAAATTATATATAATATGTTTATTTATTTACTATTTTACTATTTATACTTATCATTTCCTCATCTTAAATAGCCAATAAATATGCCTTTCTTGCCAATTTTTCCTACGTGCATCGTGTGGCATCGGTGACTGGTGTTTCCCGTTGCAAAATGCAATTTGCCGCCACCCGAAAGGTTTTCCCACCCATCCGCCCACTCCCCCCTGTTGGCCTTATCTTTGCTTTCATTTCATAAACCAGCTTCCCCGGCGACTCCGCCCCACGTCCAGTCACAGTTTTGCAACACTTTTCGACCACAAAACGAACTCGAAACTGAAACAATGAGGAGTCGTTGGTTGCTGCAACTGCAATCCACTCGACGTGTGTGCCGTGTGTGTTGTGTGTGTTCTGTGTGTGTGGCAGCAGACTGCAGTTGCCGCCACAATGTATCATCAGTTGAACTTTTGTGCGGCTGTCATAGGCAGAAATTGGTTGCATGCCTCGGCCCCAAATAAAAACACCACACATTTCCCCGAAAAGAGCCCTTGCAACTTGATTTGCAACTTCATTTGCAATGCCTCAGGATGGGAAAATAAAGGGGAGTTAGGGTCGGCATATTGCCTAGCAGAGGTCCAAGTCGAAGGCCTATAAATCAGTCGAAATTGTTTTTGCAAAGACAATGTGATTGGATTTGATATTTTCGACCAGGCTTAGGATAAGATCTCAAGGCTTGGTTTTCGGTTTACCAAAAAGAGGCTGGGAGAGGAGGCGATGGCATTTTGTGGGGCAACAACTTAATGATGTTTTGTCCCTGGGAAAGTTCAATACTCAGCAATTAACTCTGGGGCTAAGGAAATAGATAGGCAAATTATTATAGGGCTAGAAAAGGCAGTAATGATTTGGGAAATAAGTGTATTGGTATATAAAAGGGTATTTGGGTATCAAAATACTTATCTCTACTTATAAAATATATTAAGGTAACACTGACTGAAAGTGACTTAAAATTGTAGTACTTCTATATATATAAATAATATTTAAATATTATTAAAGCTCATACTTTCTTTGCCTGCTTTTACTTTTTACTTAATTTTAATATTATACATTAAAACAGAGGAACAGAGAAACTTCTTTATATTTGCCAACTCCCTTCAAATTTTAAGTCGAGGGAAAATGAATTTCTTAATTTAAATATCATATGTTCTCATGACTATAAGAGGGTATTTGGGTATCAAAATACTCATCTCTATTTATAAAATATGCAAAAAGGTAAACTAACTGACAGCGACCATAAATTTTAATATTTCTAATTATATATATTATTTTAAAATATTATTAAAGCGAATACTTTCTTTGTCTACCTTTACTTTTTAATCAATTTTAATATGGAACCTTAATACAAAAGGAACAGAGTGACTTCTTTATATTTGCCAACTCACTCCAAATATTAAGCCAAGGATAAATGAGTTCTTAATTTAAATATAATATGTTCTCCTGATTAGAAGAGGGTATTTGGGTATCAAAATACTCATCTCTATTTATAAAATATATAAAAGATACACTGTCTGAAAGCGACTTTAAATGGTAATACTTCCATACATATAAAATATTTTTAAATATTATTTAAGCTCATACTTAATAATACAAAAGGAACAGAGTGACTTCCTTATATTTGCCCTTCTAATATTCGAAGCCTAGGGAAAATGAGTTCTTAATTTAAATATCATATGTTCTCATGACTAATTTTGGCTTTCCCCAGCCCGGGGTAGAGTTACCCAACATCTCTATAACTTTTCCATAGTTTAGTTTTATGTTCCGCTGCAATTTAGTAGAGCAGCATGGCCCCAGGAGGCACTAACTCTTCCGCCAGCCCACCTGCAGCCCTCCTTGCTATTGTGAGCCTCTTGGAGACTAATTGAAGACTCTCAACACCTCGGCTGAACGGAACGGCGGCAGCGGAAAAGTGTGAGAGCCTCCTCACATTCTCGACTGGCCTTAATTAATTTCTCACCCAGGCAGCAGAAACTACGCAGCTTATTTAAATGTTTATTAAAATTCGCTTCCCTCCCTCCTGGCTGCCTTATTTTCTCTCGGACATTGTTGCGCCTAATTTCATATAAACTGTATATATATATACAATATATGTGGATAATATATATATTTATGGCTGGAGTTATGGTGGCAAGGCAGTGGATTCACTAACAACGCGCCAACATGCAAATTGGCAATTTAGTTTTAATTTTTTAATCGCTCCAAAGGAAAACTCAACACGTTCCGTTGATTGTTATACAGATATACATATAAATTGTATTTTGTTTGGAAAACTAAAAAGGCGGCTACCGTTTTATATATGTATATATGTATATTCGTATAGGGGGGAACAAAAACAACTTTTCGTTATGCATTTTTTTCGTGTGCACTTTTCTTCCATAATTTTTAATTGCGAAATGAAGAATATTTAAAAAAGTTTCAGTCAAAGGCAGTGGAGGGGTCTGTAATTGTTTTCCGAGTGCATACAACATCATGTCAAGCAGACATTTCAATTCAATTAAATTAGTTCGCCTTTTATCGAAAAACTTTTGCCTTTCCTCGAAACGGCAACAACAACTTTTCCAGCATTCGCAACAGTTTTTCACCAGTTTTCGCAAAAGGCGCAAAAATTAATTAACCAAAAAGGAGCGAGTGTGAGGGCATCTCTCTAAAAAAATATATACTCTTCTTGGAAATCTGCGAAAGGGACTCTGTGAATGAAGGATAACACAGGCATAAATCGATTAAAATGGCTGTCATTTTAAATTTGACACATGAAACAAAATGCGCTGAAATTCTTCCTGCCCCCAAAAATATTCCCCTTAAAAAATATATATGATGGAGCAGGGGAAGTTTGTTCCTGTCACATGTAGCTGGGTGTGAAGACAACAACAACAGCCAGAACGAGGGTAACCATACGTTCCAAAAAGCTTTTCAGATTTTCCCCTCCTCACATTTTTTTTGGGAGTGGGGCAGGAAAGGAAAGGGTTTGAAGTCCCGTCGTGAGTGGGTGCCAAAATGGGCGTGGGAGTGGGTTTTCTGGGTGTCGCGACGTTTATGCAAATTGTCAGCCGTTTGACTGTGAAAACATTGTGTAGCCATTTGAACCTCGGGGCCCCAGAGACCAGGAGAGGATTTTTCACTGGGATGGGGGCCTTAAAAAAGAATACAACTCTTTGGAGGGAAGATATAGATAGACTACTATATACAAAGGTCAGAAGAGAGACTGTGCCTTCATTTAAATTGGTCTAAATACATCGAACATATTAATTTTGTTCAGAGTTTATTATTTAAAGCACTTTTTAATATCGAAACATTGCCAACATTAATGGTTAATCTATACATTTAATTTCTTAAGCATATTCTATCTAATATTATTGCTCTGGAGTTATATTTTCTAATCAGTTTGTATATAGCTATAAATGTGTAAGAATTTATTACTAAATCACTTTACAATATTGAAACATTGATATAATTTATGCCTAATTTATACATTTAATTTTTTAAGCATATTTAATTGCTCTGGAGTTATATTTTCTAAACAGTTCTTATCTAGTTATAAATGTCTACTAACTTATTACAAAAACACATTTACATATTGAAACATTGCCTTAATTTATGCTTAATCTATACATTTAACTTCCTGAGCATATATAATTGCTCTGAGTTATATTTTCTAAAAAGGTCTTAGCTAGTTATAAATGTCTAAGAAATTATTACAAAAGCACTTTTCAATATTGAAACATTCCCATAATTTTATTTATTTAATTTCTGAAGCATATGCTCTGTAATATATTGCTCTCGAGTTATATTTTCTAATGAGTTCTGATCTAGTTATAAATGTCCAAAAATTTATTACTAAAGCACTTTTCAAAATTGAAACATTGCCATAATTTTATACATTTAATTTCCTGAGCATATGCTTTAATATAATTGCTCTGAGTTATATTTTCTAATTCTAATTCTTACCTAGTTATAAATGTCTAAGACCTTCTACTTATTTTCTAGTATGTTCTCTGCCTTTTATTACCTCTCTTAAGGCCTTGTCACTTCCTGTAGTTAAATATTCTCTCTGCCAAGCCAGCTTCCAGAACAAAGAGCCAGCTTTCCATAGATTCTTATTTCATTAGGGGCCGTCGCTATTTGAAAAATTGCAATTACAAGTGGAACGCGTTTCCGACTTGTGTAGGGCGGCACCGACCAATAAATATGCGTCTCTCGGCCCCGGCCTGTGTTACTAACTCTGGCTTTAACACTTGCGACAACTTAATTCGAGTTAAACATGCGACCAGTTCGAAGCGGAGACTCCTCTCCTCTTCCGCCGAGAGACCCAATTTAAATTAATCAAGTTGGGCCCGGTACTACACAGAACAACACCCATTCAAGGCTCCGCGATGGAGCCACCCACAAGAACCGAGGAACTCAGGTAACTCAGGTAACTCCCCACGAACCCCCGATAACCTCAGATGTTGCGTGTTCCTGGCTAATTTTCATGTGCGTTCCTAATGAACTTTTAATTGTTTTCCGAGGCAAACACAGCCAAGATTCGATCAAAAGACATTGGCAATTGAAAGTATATTTTTCCAGAGGTAGAAAGGGCTAGAAAACTATATTTTTAGGTCACTTAAAAGATAGGATTTGTGCTTAAATTCATAACTAGAGAAAAATAAAAAACAAGAAGTTACAATTACATTATTATGAAATACATAATTAAATAGCTTAAATATATACTCATATAAAACTGAAAAATAAATAAGTGCCTATTTAATCTGAAATATTTTGGCATAATAAATATGAATTCTGAAATGAAAGGTTATGTTAAAGAAATAACAAATGGTAAAAACATTTCTTAAAATTTAGATGATCCTTCCAAAGGTTTAAACAACAACAATAAAATATATATCTTAGCCTGTTGCCTTTATATATAAATCTATTACTATTAAGTACTTCTTTACTCTGATATATTTTCACATAACAAATATGAATTGTCAAATGAAAGCTTCTGTTAAAGGAATGACAAATGGGAAAAATATTTCTTAAAATTTAGATGACAATCTCAAAGGCCTTAAACTCAAAAATAATATATAGATCTTAGCATGCTGGTTTTATTTATAAATCTATTTATGATGCCTTTCACTTTGAACATATTTCACTTAATAAACCTCCCCAAAAGATAATTCTTAATTCACTTGGAAGTCCTTCAATTGGATTCCTATTTTCCGAGTGCCAGGCCACACAAAGCCCACATAAATAAATTGCCAGCAATTACGGCGTTAACAAGTTTTATTGACTGACTAAATGCGCAGAGAGCCCCCGATCCCCCTTTTGTCCTGATATAAACCTTCGACCAGTAAGCCCCTGTCCTCTGGGCCCCCCCTCGGCCCTTCTGTCAAAGTAAAGTCCAGAGATTTTTTCCCGTGGCCCGTCGCTCCCACCCTCTTTGGTGTATTTTCGGGCAAGGACATTTCATGGGCTTGTACAAACGTTTAACCGAGTGTCTGCTACCCTCGAGCCCCTGCTACCCTCGAACCCCTGCCTGAGGGGGGGTAAATTTATTTGCGCTTCGTGGTCGGTCGTCTGGTCAAGTTTTTGTTTTTGACCAGAAGAGAATGGGGAGCTCTGTGTGTGTTTTCGGTGCCGAGGGAGAACAATGAATAATGTCCGCAGTCAGCCGGGCGCAATCGCTTGTTTCCACTTGCCAGCCAGCCAGCCACCCACTGCCACTGCCCCACCCCCAGTTTCCCGCCCCCTTGGGCGCCCCACCCCCCATTTAGACGCCCATTCATTCCGCTAGATCAATCTTCGTTGCACTTCTGCTGGGGCCCCCGTTCCGCTGTCTTTTTTGTGTGTTTTTTGCCATGTCCATGTCTGTCTATCGATTCGACACTTTGTTGCATTTGAAATTTATTAGCCAGCCTTAACACGGGGAAAAACTAATGAAAGGGGATTTTTTTAATAGATTAAGCATCTCGATAAGTTGTAAAAAATAAAGATTGGTAGAAACATATAGAATGTAATGAAATTAATACATAAGTACATATATAGAAGAGATTTTAACTTCATACTTATTCTACAAATCATATTAAAATTAATAACACTAGAAATTACAACAACATTTTTAAAAAGTACACAATTAAATAGCTTTAATATACACATATAACATTGGAAAACAAATAAGTACTTCTATAATCTGATATATGATAGCATATTAAACATTAAGCATCATATGAAAGGTTCTGTTAAAGAAATAAGAAATGCATTTTTTTAATAGATTAAGCATCTTGGTAAGATGTTAAAAAATAAAGCATATATATAAAATAAATATATATAAAATAAATATATATATATATATATATATATATAAGATGATAACATATAAAGCATGCATCTGTCTATCTATATCTTACAAATTCTTAGTCACAAGAAATGGTTATTATTTATCATAATTGGTTTGTCTATTTTATTTTATTATGGTTTTAACAGAGTTAGTATATTAAATTTTTAAATTAGGATATCTGTTTATGAAAGGAATTACTTAATTATGAATTATTTTCTTAAGGTTTTACCAGAGCTAGTATATTAAAATAATAAATTAGGCTGTCTATTTATTTGAGGAAATTAAAAGCAAATATTCTTGTACAGAATACTATAAATATATATATATATATCTATATCTATTTTATTTTATTGTTGTTTTACCAGACCTACAATATTACAATTTTAATTGAGGTATCTCTTTATTCAAAGGTATTATTTATTGCTTACTAAAATAGTTACAAATACTTTCTTTACCATTTCTCTTAAAATATTCCTAGATTCAGACTTTCTTCTCTCTGTAAGCCCTGATAGAAATCTCTCCTAAACACACATGCATACATATATCCCCAGCATATTTCTCACATTATAACTGTCAGCCGAAATTTACCTTTCAAGCTGAGCATAAAAAATGGCCCTAAAGAGGGAAAAAAACAATCATAAGGCGACATTGATTCTGGATGGATTTTTTTCTTTTTCTGGCGGTATATGGCAGCCAATAAAAAGATAAAGCCAGCAAGCCACATCGTCCAGGGGGAGGTTATAGCCATATAGCCATGTGTCTTGGTCTCGGCTGGCTTGACTCCCCTGAGGGAGGAGGGGCGGGGGTAGAGGGTGTCAAGGGAACGAGGGGGTTAATAAAGGGGAGTTAGGCGCTATCAGCATATGCGGTTTAAGTTGCGGTTGACATTTATTTCACGGACCATTGCACAAATAAATGCGTTGCGGCTTGCCAATTCGATTGGATGGGGTTGAATAATGGCTATTAATATGGCCAGAAACAGGGTTGAGTCAGATGTACTGACAGTTGTGAACTCCCGGCGAACTTGGCAACTCTTTTAGGTTTTAGGGAACTGTATAAAGTAGCATTCTAGGCTCAGGAAGTAAAAATATACTTTCAGATATGATGGTAACTATATTAAGACCTTTTATATGTTAAAGCTATACCATCTTAGATTTTAAAGCTAAATGCATATTTATATATTTTTTCTTATCTTTAAAGGTATATCTATAATTAATCACATAAATTCCATGCTTAATTCTATAACTTGATTAAGTTAATTCCTATTGTCAAGCTTTCAGATATGATGGTAACTTTATTAAGATCTTTTATATGTTAAAGCTAGACCATCTTTGATTTTGAAACTAAATGCATGCTTATATATATTCTCTTACCTTTAAACCTTTATCCATAATTAATCACATAAATTCCCTACTTAATTCTAGAACTTGATCGAGTTAATTCCTATTGACAAGCTTTAATTGGCGCAACCTCTCACCATTATACGATTTGGCTTGCCCTATTTAGTTGAGAAGCCTTTCTCCCATTGCCGCGTTAAAGTTTATATTTAATCGATCATCCGTTCGTATATGATATCAATTAATTTATCCATCACATCTTCAATTAGCAGACTCAGACAGACCAGAGACTCTAACAAACGCTGACGGTCGGAGATCATCTCTCCCTGCAATCACCTTTTGGGCTTTTGGGACCCTTTAACCCTTGACGGCGATGGTGCAACTTCTGGGCCACGCCCCCTGGAAAGGTAGACACAAGTCGCCTTCGAGGGTCTCGAGGTCATTCCATCCTACTTCCTCCACACTTGTGTTTCAATATCGCTTAGGATTTTTTGGTGTTCTTTTCTCTTCCGTGGCGTTGTTGCCTTTTTTGGTTTTTTAATTTTACGCTTCGAAATTTCATAATTTCCACACTTTGTGCTAGGCCCCTGTCTCCGTCCCTATCTGGCCATCATCTCCCATCTCGGTCGGTTCTTGGGGCACCTTGTCTTGAGCTTCAAACATCAAACAGCAAAGTTTTATTTTCCATCATATTTTTCTCTCCTTGTCTTGTATTTCTGCTTAGCCGCACTAAAAATTCCTGTCACGTACACAAGATTTTAATTGACGCCATTAAAAGGTTTGGGTTTCTCATAGGGAGAAGGAGAAAAATAACCAAAAAATAAAGTTCAGCGCCAGGAATAGGTACAATATATGGGAAATAAATATATTTCGAGTCTCAGAACTGAATAATATTTAAATGTTTGGAATAAAGATTCATTGAAAATGTGTATATATTCATTATAGAGACTTGAAATATATTTTAGTGTATATTCTTGGCTTCAAGACATATATTTATATAGTTGAAATATTTTATTAGGTATTCAATAATAATATGGGAAATATATGCAATGCCTGATATGTATTTACATTTCAAAACTCAGAACTGAATAAAATTGAAATGTGTTGTACAAATTTCCATATATCATTTATATATTTATTATAGAGACTTGAAACATATTATATAAAGTATACAAAGATAAAGATAAATATACAATATATGGGAAATAAATATATTTGGAGTCTCAAAACTGAATAATATTTAAGTGTTTATTATCAAGATTCATTGAAAATATGTATATATTTATTTTAGAGACTTGAAATATATTTGATAAGGAATACAATATATGGGAAATATATGCAATATATGGGAAATAAATACATTTCTAAGCTCAGAACTGAACAAAAATATAAAAAATATGTATATACTTATTATAGAGACTTGAATAATATTTTATTAGATATGCAGTATATGGAAAATAAATATATTTCGACACTTAGAAGCTTATCAAATTTAAATGTGTGATATAATTATTCATTGAAAATATATATATATTTATTATAGAGATATTCAATATATTTTATTATTTATTCTTGGCTTCAAAATATTTATGTATATATAGATAGTTAGTTTGAGCTATGAATGTATAACTAAATAACGAAATATGGATTTAAAAATACCTTATACAGAAACTAAAATAACATTAATAATAATAATAATAGTAGGAGAAGCAAAGGTATAAAATATATATCACCTTCTTAAGCTGATAAATAGACTCAAATGCTTTAGTTTAGCAAACTGACAGCAGCTTCAATTAGTTAAATGATTTAGCGGATTTTAGTAAAGTGGCTTGCGAAAGTCACAGATAGTCAGTCTCCGTCTCCATTATCCTTTGCGACGTTAATTAATGAAACCAGTATAGACAACTCTATTCGCAGGATAAAACTAAAGCCCCAAACTTTTTAGCTGTGCCAGTGAGAGTTTTAATTGCGCCCAAACTACCGACTGCCGACTGCCGACTGTCGACTGCCAACTGCCAGACCATTCCCCCATCCGGTGTTGACTTTAATTGTGTGAAAAAGCAAAAACATTCTAATTTACAGCGTGGCGCGGCAGCGAAGGATGCAGGATATGTGAGCTGCTTTGGCTGCTTTAGCTGCGAAGTTGGCCGAGTGTGCGCTCGGAATGTGATAGTGTAATTATGATGCGGTTTTGGGTTCGGGGCTCTGCCCTTTTCCCTGGCAAACAATTGCAACCGAAGATTAGACCGCTTTTAGTCCTTAGCACACGCCCTGCCCTTCCTGCCCCTCCTCCCTTCAATTCTCCATGTATTCTTCCCGGCCATGTGTCGCACGTTGCGAGTCCTTTTTGGTCCTTTTGCATACTCCACACTCCACTCGGACAATGGCAAATGTACTTTGTGCAACTCTCCATTGTTTGCCATTGTAATTAAGTTGACAATCCATCATCATACATCATCATCATTGGCCGATGCAAGCGGGGAAAATTACAATATTTCTGTAAAATTTGTTGAGGTTTCACCGATTCCGATTGTACATTAATATATATTTGCCGCTCGGCGCTTGGCTGCCTTTTGTGCGTTATTTTTGGCTAATTTGTTTAATGAATGCACAGAGGGAGATTCGAATTGAACGCCGTTGGCACGTGATGACTGATTGAGGGGATGCAGGGGTATCATTGAGAAGGGTTAGTTATTTATTTATTGAGAGAGCCGAGCAACTGTTACAACATTCGAGAATTTTGTGGATAAGATTTCTGGAGTATAAGGGGGTCTTACAGAGATTATTAAGTATATTAAAATCTATCCAAATATATGATATTGATTAAAAGAGCTTCTCTTTTGAGGTTTAAATAAACCCTTTATAATAAATAAGACAGCAGTTTTAAGGTTCTGTATATTTTACCAATCAGGAAATTAAGTTTTTTCATTTATTCATATATTCTATGACTTCTTACATTAAATATTGAAGCAACACAAGCTTAATTTATTTTGCCTCAAGAAACTTTAGCTTCTTATATGATTAAACGAGCATTCCTTTTGAGGCTTAAAAACCCTTTTATAAAAAATAAGACAGCTTTTTTAAGTTCCTGTTTATCAATTAGGAAATTAAGTTTAATCAATTAATCATATATTCTACGACATTCAATTTTGAAGCAACACTAGTTCAATATTAATTTAATTGCCTCAAGAAACTTTAGCTTCTTATATGACTTATACATTTAAAACAGCAGTCCTTTTGAGGTTTAAAAAAACCTTTTATAAAAAATAAGACTGCTGTTTTAAGTTCCTGTATATTTTAACAATTAGGAAATCAAGTTTAATCAATTAATCATATATTTCACGACTTCTTACATTAATTTTTAAAGCAACCCAAGTTCAATATATCTTGCACAATTTGCCTCAAGAAAAGGTAGTTTCTTATATTTATTTAAACAAACTTAGCCTTCCCTTTAACTGTCTCTTACTATTTTTTGTAATTCAATTTTATTTAATTATGTCAGACTCAATTTAGTTGGCAACTTAGCAGCTAATCAGTCAAACTTAAAGCAACGCCATCCCCAAAGGCAACCCGAAGCCCAACCACAAGCTGTCTGTCAATCGCAGCTAGGAATATATATGTATATGTAGGAGGGAAAATACTTCCTCCTTTTCTACCACAAATAAGACAAAAGCTGAAAAAATAATGCCAAAGAAAAAAGTCCATGTGAGTGTGAGGGAAAGTGTAACTGTGTTTAAACTCAATTAGCATAAAGTGCAATCCATCATGGAAAATGTCAAAAACTGCTGAGCAAAGTTGCCACAAGTCGGAGCATAAAAAATCGACCAAAGAAGCAAAATCAGGGGTTGCAAAACTGAGCCACAAAAAGGCAAAAAACAAAAAGGAAATGTGTAAAAAAGATGAAGGAAAAAATGTCTAATATATTAAACAAATATGATAATAAAGTTAGCCGGCGTGGGGGGACTGTACGGAAGGGGCGCCTGGGGGAGTGGCCAGGACATTGCCAAATGCAGGAAACTATAAAAACGCAGAAGACGCTGATAGAGAAAAGAAAGTTGTGAACTTTGCATAACTTTTTCGACCAAGGATTCCACATCCACTCAGGTATTTACGACCTAACCAAATGCGATAAAGTGTCCCACACGAAGAATATATAAAGTAGAATTCTAAAATCTGCAAACTTAGCCTAGTTGTGCACTGAGAATAATCTATGTAAATTTAAAGCTAAGTTGGGAATTAAAATGAGATTCTTTAAGTATTTTTATACCCTAATTTTTTGGGGAAATTTCAGAGTTAAAAATAACCATAACTTAGCCAAAACACCCCTAATCTCAATTCGGAAAGCTTTTCTATATTGGTTTTTATTTGCTTAATTAATCTGCATAATCATTTTAGAAATATAAAACAAATAATTTTTTGTCAATTTTTGACAATTTTAATGATGTAACCCCTTATGAAATTTTCAAAAATTGACCAAAATTTTATTTCTGATTTTTTCCAATAATTTATGTTTAAAAATTTAAGATTTTAATGGCGAATCGGAATATGTAAGGCATTTGACGAATATTTAATTATTGGCGAAACAATGCTCTAAAGAAGACCTTAAAGATAATAATTTTTTTTATCCTTTCTAAAGATCTGATTGGCTTAAAAACATCTATACAGGTTTATATTAATTATTCAATATTATTTACTTAAAAATGTAACTATTATTATAATATAATCCTTCAAATTTTAGTTATTTTAAGTTTTAGTTATTTTTAGTTATTAAGATTGAAATTCTAAAAGCAATGTTCCCATAAATCATTTCTTTATTAAAATATTACGTCTAAGGCTCACAATAAGGTTGTATTAATTCGTTTCAAACACAACTACCAAGTATTTTCTTCCGCAAATATTTCATTTTCCCTTCAATTACTTACAAGATAAAGCTTTTTTCTTAAGTGTTTGTTTAGTTAAGGGTCAAGTACTGGCTCTGGGATGGGATTGGGCTAAGGAGCACGAGTTGGTCATAAATTTCCAGGTGCTGGTGGCTTTTGTCCAGGCCTGCCTGAATTATTGTCACTGGCAACAATGATGTGGCAGCATCAGGAGCTTCCAAATTCTGGTAGAAGGACGAGGTAGTCCATAAACCATAGGCTGAGGACTCGGCTTTTCCACACGCTTCCCCCGGCGTTTTTTATTATTTTCTCTCTTTTTTCTGGGTGGGTGGAGCCCTTACAAAGTATTATCGAAGTGGGGTAATAAAAAATAGGAAAATATGTTTGAGATTTCGGGCTCTTTCGGTTCATATCTAAATTACGCTCATCCGCAGACATATCCTGTGTGGAAAGCGCCGACATTAAATAGGAAAACTTTGTACAATTTTTGTAGCACACTTTAGGGCGTCGGCGAGGAGAGGAAAACCCTGCAAAAGCCAACAATGACTTGGGGTACATTTTCCTTCCTATTTCTCTGCGAATTCCCCAACTCCCAATTAGGGGCGGGGCTAGTCTCCCGAGCCACCGCAAAGATCCTGGCGGCCACATAAATCCAGCAGGACGACTTGGCCTGCTGGAAAATGCAATGCCAAGGCAATGGGAATTAAAAAGATGGCGGCAAGGAAACCCACTGGGAGGGGCACGGTGGAAAACAGGAATGATAGAGGAAAAGCAGGAAACTACAAAAGAAATCGCTTGCCAGCCAAAAGGGAAAATTGCATTACACAGATGTTGCCAATTCCGGGGAGACTGGGGGAAAAATGCAGAGGGGGTTGGACTGGCAACTGGGAAAATCCAGAGGAAAACTCTCCTCTCTGTGTTTGTAGGTGTGGCAGCCGCCGCCCCTCAGGAAGTGCTAAAGAAAAGTCGTAAAATGCAAGCAAGAAAAGAAAATTGCAAATGAAATGTCGAGAGTTTGGCGAGCTTTTCCCCCAAAAAGGGGGCGGCGGGGGCCGGCAAAAGCTGACTGGGGAAAAAGCAATAAAATGGCGGATATAAAGAAAAGCGGAGCCCATGTACATGGCCGGTATATAAACCGCCTCGAATAAAGTGATTCAAAAGGGAGCCAAGTATACAATGAAAATGCTTCGCAGGAGATACGAAATTATTTTGCATTTCACTGGCAATTAATCTTTCAATTTTCAAACACCAAAAGATAATTGGAGAAAATTACTTGGCCTGCAAAAATTGGCAAAGGGGTTTGCTCAGTGATTTCCTTATAGGAAGCAAGCTGTAAGGACAAATAATAACTAAGAAAAGGCTTTGAATTTAAATGGAATTTTAATTATTGCAACTATAAGAATATTCATAAGTATTTCCTATGTTATTAAAATAAATTAGCTTATTTTATTTGCAAACTACAAATTTAAGATGTTTATAATTTCAAGATTTGTATTCTGTATTCATTTATTCTATTTTATAGTATTTTAGAGAAAACTAATTTGACTTATTAAAAAACCTCCAGTTAAAAGCCTTACATTTCATTTTAAAGTTTATTTAAGTATTCCATATTTAGCAAATTTCTTAAAGTAACCTTTTAGGACATCTAGAATTATGCCCTTCAAGGAGAAATCACCTTGTGACAGTCTCCAACTTTCGTTCAAAAATTAGACAAAGTGCCACAACTTAAAATGTCCACTTTTGTGGCCTCAGAACCTCTTTGAAATAAATTCTTTATGAAGAAATTTACATTCCGCAGAAGTTCCGGCAAGTCTGTTCCATAAATAACCCTAGTTGGGGATCCTTCTTAGCCCCCTAAGCCCCACCTTTCGGCCGCTTTAACCACCTGGCTCCGCCGTCATCGTTCCGTCATCCGTCGTAAACTTGAGCTCGACGCAAACTACAACGGACAAAATTAAATTGCCGACAAAATTTGGAAAAACATAAATTTTAAATTAGTGCAGGCCAAAGGACCCAACGAACCCCTTAACCCTCCTAAGCGCCTACACAGAGAAGAAATATAGGGGGCTATAAAGCCAATCAATTTTAAACAAAATAAATAATGAAGACAAGATATTGAAACTCAAAAAAAAAAATATTAATATATATATTTATTATAT
>VNKC01001437.1:62322-142607 GCA_008042775.1 Drosophila pectinifera | reverse complement strand
TAGTAACTCCCCTTCTAAGGCTGATTGATTCAAGAGAACCTCAACCCAATTAGAGGTTTAAATACTTCCACGAATTCGAACTTAGTTGCTAAATGAAAGTATTTTATAATTATAAGAAATAGAATTTCATCAACCTGAATGTTAAATATATTAAAACTCAACCTAAAGTATAGTAACTCCCCTTCTGAGGCTGATTGATTCAAGAGAACCTCAACCCAATTAGAGGCTTAATTACTTCCACGAATTCGAACTTAGTTGCTTAACGAAAGTATTTTAAAAATATTAGAAATATAATGTTAAATATATTAAAACTCAACGTAAAGTATAGTAACTCCCCTTCTAAGGCTGATTGATTCAAGAGAACCTCAACCCAATTAGAGGTTTAAATACTTCCACGAATTCGAACTTAGTTGCTAAATGAAAGTATTTTATAATTATAAGAAATAGAATTTCATCAACCTGAATGTTAAATATATTAAAACTCAACCTAAAGTATAGTAACTCCCCTTCTGAGGCTGATTGATTCAAGAGAACCTCAACCCAATTAGAGGCTTAATTACTTCCACGAATTCGAACTTAGTTGCTTAACGAAAGTATTTTAAAAATATTAGAAATATAATGTTAAATATATTAAAACTCAACGTAAAGTATAGTAACTCCCCTTCTAAGGCTGATTGATTCAAGAGAACCTCAACCCAATTAGAGGTTTAAATACTTCCACGAATTCGAACTTAGTTGCTAAATGAAAGTATTTTATAATTATAAGAAATAGAATTTCATCAACCTGAATGTTAAATATATTAAAACTCAACCTAAAGTATAGTAACTCCCCTTCTGAGGCTGATTGATTCAAGAGAACCTCAACCCAATTAGAGGCTTAATTACTTCCACGAATTCGAACTTAGTTGCTTAACGAAAGTATTTTAAAAATATTAGAAATATAATGTTAAATATATTAAAACTCAACGTAAAGTATAGTAGTAACTCTTCTTCTGAGGCTGATTGATTCAAGGGAACCTCACCCCAATTAGAGGCTTAATTACTTCCACGAATTCGAACTTAGTTAGTTGCTAAATGAAAGTATTTTATAAATATTAGAAATAGAATGTTAAATATATTAAAACTCAACGTAAAGTATAGTAGTAACTCCCCTTCTAAGGCTGATTGATTCAAGAGAACCTCTCCCCAATTAGAGGCTTAATTACTTCCACGAATTCGAACTTAGTTGCTTAACGAAAGTATTTTAAAAGTATTAGAAATATAATGTTAAATATATTAAAACTCAACCTAAAGTACAGTAGCAAAGATAAAAGATAGCCCCCTGATTGATTCAAGGGAACCTCACCCCAATTAGAGGCTTAATTAAAGTTTCCAAAGTCCCTTAACTTTATTCTCCTCCGGCGCAGGAAAGTATGCTACGAAATGTGGCAGGGCGAAGCGCAGGACATGAACCGAAAGAGAAAAGTTGGCTCTATCTCCATCTGTTCGTGGTGCTTGGTGACAAAAGTCACCGTCATAATATATTAACAGTGCTAAAAAATTAATGAACAATAACAAAGCGCGCACTCACTCACACACACATGCCAGAAAGGGAAGGAGAGCTGGCAGACGGACGACAAACAAAAACAAAGACAGCTACAGCAAATTGCGCCAAAAACGCTTTATTATGTCAAAACAAGCAGCGAAAAAAATAGAGAGAAGACAGTGCAGGGGGGGAAGGAGGCAGCCCAGTGACAAAACAAATTACATTATATATATATGTATATATAAATGTATATAATGAGGTCATTTGCGCGTAAACAATCAGAGAGGTGCCCGCCGTCAGAGGGGAAAAATCAAAAAAACACACAGGAATCGAAGGCAAAGCCAAAGTTAAGGAAAGGAAAGGAGGACAGGAGGACATGTTTATCAACAAACGGCAAATAAATAAATTATGTTCGCAAATTTGTTAATAAATTATGAGGCAGGCGACCAAAGTCAAAGCGTAAAATTAAGACAACTAAGAAAAGTAAAGGTCTCAGTTTCTTTACTCTTTTCTTGCTTACTTGGCAGGTGTTGGACTTAATATAAATATATTATATTTTATTAGTAAACTAGCACTAGAATTAGTTAATTATTTTATTTATTTATTTATATATTTAGCTATTAAGAAAACTGAGAGCAGAAGTTTAGTTTAAACAGCTAGACGAAGGGTTTTTAGTAGGAGTAACAGAGATTATTAATTAAACATAAAATCCCATATAATTTGAATAATTTTATATTTATTAAGGCTCTCTGAAATCCCATATAATTTTTATAATTTTATATTTATTAAGGCTCTTGTATTTAATCTCCTTTTTAAATTGAAGTAGGAGTAACAGAGATTATTAATTAAACATAAAATCCCATATAATTTTAATAATTTTATATTTATTAAGGCTCTTGTATTTAATTTCCTTTTTAAATTGAAGCTTCTTCCCCGAATCGCTCATCCTGTGTCCTTTTTCAGGGTATTTCTCTTTTAAAATGGCGTCTTGCACACACACACACACACACACACACACACACAGGTCCTGCCTGCTCTCTCGTCCTGTGTTGCTGCAACAAGAAGTATATATGTAGGTGTGCGTATGTATTATACATACGTCTGCATATGTCTGTGTGGCTGTGTGTGTATATGTTGCAGCGGAAAATCAATGCGGACAACATTTGGCAATTTGGAAGAGCCAGAGATGCAATTGTTGTTTCCTCCCGGCTAGAGCTACTCGTATTTATTTACACTTTTGGGTGATTTTTTCAGTTGTTTTGGGGAATTGTCTTCTATTGTTGCATTTGATTTGTCCTCCGGCCGTAAAGGGGCGGAGATACCAGGCTTGTCACACCCACACACCTCCAAGCCCTCTCTCGCTCGCACACAGATCTCAGGCCTCTCGCTCTCGCCAGGATTTTTTAGATCAGATACTTTATAATGCACAATACGGGGTCAAAAATTGGGAAATAAGAACTTATGAAAGCCATTCAACATTTTTGATAAAGGCTTTGAAATGAATAAGCTACAGAGTGCTCTTAAAATAGTATTGGTTTTCTTTTTTTTAAGAAATTAGATATATATTCTATATTTTTTATTGGAATTTGAATAAAGTGAGGAGGATTTATACATATTTTACTTACTTATGTGTTTTGTGTAAAGATAAGAGATATTTTTGGTAATATATTATTCCAAATGGAATAAGGATTATTTTGGATAGTTAATTGGGGATTATTTTGGATTGAATGGGGTTACTATATATCTTAGCCTTTTCCCAGCTAACTGGAAAAGCATATTGCAGGGAAAACTATATAAAAAAATTGAGGAGGTTACTAATTTCAATGTATATAGATATATATATTTAAGTTTTAGTTATTTAAGTGCAACTGGGAATCTAAGAATCACAAAGATGACTCTCAAGTATTATACTCTCAAAAATGGATAGGAGCATCCACAAGATCCGAATTAAATAAACAGTAACTAAAACTGGCTTAAATGAATACATTTTCTTTTAATTTGAATGATTTTAAAAAGATTATAGACTGATTTCCGGATCTATTCATTTTTTTTCTTGCTGTGCATTCAATTTTCCGGAACAACTTTAAGTTGAAGCCTTTTGTAGGAAGCCTTTGGCCTGCTTTGAATAATTTTATTAATTACAAATTATGCGCCTAATGAAATGGCCAGAGCAGAGGGACTTTTCCAGAAGGGGGGGGGGGGGGGGTGCAGGCGGGTAGGTTAGGGCAAGGATAAAGGAGTGGGCGTATATATGTAGTATATCCTTCGATGCTGACGTTGGCGTTAACGGTAGCGTTAACGCTGGCAGCGACATCGACGCTCGGCATCGGCACTGCCCACATGAATTTTGCATAAGCCCCAGCCAACCACAATGCAGCAGCAGGACTATGGCTCTTTTCGGGGGTCCTGTCGTAGTCCCGGGTATGCAGACCCTGCCTGGCACGGCTCCAGCTCTGTGTCCCGGCCCGGGTGCGGGCTTGCTTCACGGGTCCATGGCCAAGTCTCGCTCTCTCTCTCACCACTGCGTGATGTCCTTGCGCAGGGTGGTTCCGGCTCCTGTGTGTTTGCTCTCTATGTGTGTGTGACTAGAGAGAGACGGCAGCAGGGCGTGCAAGAGAGAGAGAGCGCTAGGCAGGGCCTGCAGCCCCAAGTGCGCGAGAGCGGGCCAGCGAGCGGCCAAAGCGAGAGAGAGAGAGAGCCAGCGCCAAGGGTGCAAACCAATAACCGTCAGACTAATTTTGGGATTGGTTTATAATTGAAGAGTTTGCCATTGTATTCGGCAACATCCCGGCCAGCGATGGAGCGGAGAGCAGAGCAGGGGAGAGCGGTAGGAGGAGGAGGCATCTGCATAGTTTTTGCCATCTACATAAACACACAAATATATGTACAGGAGGCCCCCCCGTCTTATTGTAGTCTCCGCTCGCTCGCTCGGTCTCTCTATAAGTGCTTATCATTTTAGAGTTTTACATAATTGGCACGGGTCCGATTTTGGTGGTGTCCATTTTCCATTTTCCATTTTCCATTTCCCCCGGCCTTCCGCCTTCCCCATTTCTAAGCGGGGGCGTGGTATGTGTTTTGTACATAGTCCTGGCGGCGGAGAGTGGGGCACTAAGCGCTAGTTTTACCCGCCCGACTGCGCCACATTCACACACAAAAAGATAAATAAATATGAGTGTGACCCCCTCCGGAAAACCCTCCTTCCTGGCGCTTTTCCAGCTCTCACTCGCTCACTCGCAGCTCTCACGGCTTTAACCCACTCGAAATGGAAATGGAAATGGAGCAGAGATCCAGGGGCAGGGAGCAGGAAGCAGGGAGGAGGGAGCAGGCAGCAGGGAGAAGGGAGCTGGGAGCAGGGAGACAGGAGCAGGGAGCAGGCAGCAGGAAGCAGGGAGCAGGGAGCCAGGAGCAGGCAGCAGAGCTAGAGCTAGGAGCCGTGCCGTTTGTAGCATACTTTTCTGCTGTAATCAGTTTAAATGCTTAACAAAGCAACACAAAAGCAAGCGAAGGATAACGAGCAACGGGAAGGGGGCGGCATGGGCAGGAGTCGTGGCAGAGAGAGCAGCTTTTTAGTTGCTATTCATATTTGTATAAATAATTGAACAATTCCATACATATTTGATGCCTAGACAAAGAGTTGTGAGCGGACTCGCATCCGTATCCGTTCCATTTCACCTCGTTTCGTTTCGTTTCCAGCGATTTCAAGACGTTCAATGAGCGGGTTACCCCCTCAACTTATTTTGGAGACTCCCCGAAAGTCCCCACCTTCCCCGAATTTTTCTTTTTTGGTTTTGGGAAAAGTAACAAGTGCCGCTCTCGTGTAAAATGGTTGTCTCTGGGCCCAAGGGGGTGGGCAGCTGGGAACTTTAATTAGAGGCAACTTTAAATACATTTCTTATGCCGCGTGAGTGGAAAACTTTATAAATTATCTGCTTACGAGACTTCCGAGTGGGTGGAACTTTTCATCGTGATAATTACTATGATTAGCCAAGGTAATGATGGCGATAAAGCGAAAGCTGGTTACCTAAAAAGGGTTAGTTGATGTCCTTGAATTATTCATAGCTATTCTAAACATCTATCTTGGTTTATATATGTTTAAATTTGTGATATATCTATAATATCTATAAAGATCCATTGGAAAAGGCTTAAACGAGCTGAAAACCTAGTCTTATCCCTAAATTAAAAGCTGCTTTAATGACTTCTCAGTCCAATTCCTTAACGATTAATCATGGATTCGGCTTTACAGATGCACCATTCGATGGACCAGCTGGACATGCTGGATCCGACGGGCTCGATGACCACATTGGCGCCCATTTCGGAGTCACCACTAACGCCCACACATCAACACCTGCACGGTTCCTATCACAGCATGAATCACATGATGAGCCACCACCATCCGGGCACGTTAAGTGGCCACACGGGGGGTAAGTGACGAGCCAGCCAGCCCCTTGTCACCTTGTCCTCTTCCTCCTTCTCCTAGTCCACGTATTCTTATTATTACGGCTTGCAGGTCACCATGGACACTCAGCGGTACATCATCCTGTCATCACGGCGGCGGTGGCTGCCGCCGGCCTGCATCCCGACACCGACACCGATCCCCGAGAGCTCGAGGCGTTTGCGGAGCGCTTCAAGCAGCGGCGCATCAAGCTGGGTAAGCTAAGAGTCCTTTCTTTGCATTATATACTTATTGATTTCATTAAAAAATAAATTAAAAACTAAAAACTTTTACCAGAAAAATAAAAGATCTCATGAAAGCCTGGAAGACTGGTTAAATTTATAATTATTTCGTAGCTTAGCAACATTTCTTCAAAATGAATTTCAATTTTCATTTTCTTAAAGTATCTAGTGGCGCCATCTATGTCTGATTTTTTGATGTATTGTGTAAGCTTTTTAGTTTCTTTCTGATTTCTTGGGCATTTTGCAATGCTATTCACCTAATGAGTTTAATTAGTTGCTTTTTCCTTTAACTACCACTTGCTAATTTATTTTCTTTAATTTTCCGTTTTAATTGCAGGTGTGACGCAGGCCGACGTGGGCAAGGCCCTGGCCAATCTCAAGTTACCTGGCGTCGGCGCACTGTCGCAGAGCACGATCTGTCGGTTCGAGAGCCTGACGCTGTCGCACAACAACATGATCGCTTTAAAGCCCATCCTGCAGGCGTGGCTCGAGGAGGCCGAGGCGCAGGCGAAAAACAAGCGGCGCGACCCGGACGCGCCCAGCGTGCTGCCGGCGGGCGAGAAGAAAAGGTAGAAAGTGTTTTAATCGCCCCGCTAGCCGACCCCCCCTAACTTATTCCCATGTCCCCAAGACCCCATCCCGTCCAGAAATCGCTGAGCCAGCCCAACCCCAAGAGCACCACCCTCCCTCCTGCATCGGAGTAGCGAAGTAATTGGCCCAACACCGCAAAAAACCCAGAGAGTAATGGGATCGAGTTCGAGATCAATAATATAATTACTAGAAATTATATAGTAAATGTAATCATCTTGCAGGGCCCAGAAAAATTCATATACATTTTGTATCAATTGAAAAGCAGCCTGAATTTAAGCAGAGTTTTTTATTTAATAACTAACATTACTATTTGAGTTAATAAACTATAAAGTAGCTGAGCATGCTGAACTTGAGCAACATTGGGTGTTGCCTAGCAGGATCCTAGCAACATTTGTTTAGATACATGTGACTAGCAACAATTTCCTGGGCATTTCGCATCGCTAGATTTAATTATATTAGCAAATCCCTGGCTACGACTCGATCCCAAACCCAAAATTAAAATTAAAATTATAAACCTCTCTGAGCTAACCCCGCCGAATTACCTGTTTCAACCGAATACCAACCGACCACCGACCGTCCGTCCCCAGCTTAGGACCCCGCTTCTAAAGTAATCTATATCGAGTCTTTTTTCAAGAAAAAGGACTTCCATTGCGGCACCTGAAAAGCGTTCCCTGGAAGCCTACTTCGCCGTCCAGCCGAGGCCATCGGGTGAGAAAATCGCTGCCATTGCCGAAAAGCTGGATTTGAAGAAAAACGTGGTGCGCGTCTGGTTCTGCAATCAACGTCAAAAACAAAAACGTATGAAATTTGCCGCTCAACAACACTGACAATCAAATAATACAGCCACACAATTAGGTATAGTTAGTAGTGTAACACCATCAATGACTGGCCACGGTTCGGCGGGATTCGGATACTGATAGTCGTTTATGACGGCAGCGGCGGCGGTTAACACGGCGGCGGCATCAGCAGCAGCAGCAGCAGCAGCAGCGGCGGCGGCAGCGGCGGCGGCGGCAGCAGCGTCATCGGGAGCGGTAACCGGTACGGTAACCGGGCCGGTTACTGGATCGGTAATGGCAGGAGCAACATCGCAACTTGGACAGCAACAACAGCACACAACAACGCATACATCATCCGCGTGTCATATGCCCATCACCGGCGACTATTACCTTTAGTGATTCATGATTCTGATTCTGATTCTGATTCCCGATTACGATTCCGATTCCGATATATAGATATATATAGATGTGCAGGAGAGGCAGCATCGTTACAACAACATCAACATCAACATCAACAACTACAACTACAACAACAACTACAACAACCAGGAAAAGAGTCCTTCTACTTCACTTCTCTCTATATTTCACTCAGTAAAAGATAAAATCAGTAACAAACAGTACTAATAATAGCAGCAAATACACAACTATAACCCTTATAGTTCCCCATTTTCCCTCCCCCCATTTTCCACTAATTTCCCCCGATTTAACCACCCCTCCAACTCCCCTAAAAAAATAAAAAGATCACAGTTCTGAGAACGGAGGAAAACTCTCAAGTATAACAACATAACAAACAAGAAGAAATTGCAAATAATAAAAGAAAAAAGCGCAAAGAACACATGCAACATAATACAAGAATTTTTTTAGGAACGAATATTGAAACAATGGACCAACATATCAAATGCAATAATTTATTGAATTGTATAAGAGAAAAAGGTAAGCAAGGCGCAAAGGCCAAGACGTGCACAGAGAGAAATACAAAAGCAGTTCAAAATTTAATTATTTTATTATTGATTTTTACACACTAAAATAATTATTTATCTTTGGAGAACCATCTCCTATTTTCTAACTCCTATTTAAAAAAAAAAACCAATCTACAATATATAAAATAGTCTTAAAATATGTGTTATAATTTAATAAATTAAAAAAATGCAAGAAAAGATTTACATTTACGTCTGACAAGGTCAGAAACATTTGTATATCCAAGCCTGCCTTTGTCTTCATGGAAAATATTTAATACTTTATTTTTTTATATAGTCGGTCTATCAACTTTTGTTTTATTTAATCCAATTAACTTTACTTAATCTTTTTTCTCTGTGCATTCAGCCACCTTTAGTCGGTTTTAACCGAAAATAAATTGACCAAACTAAGCCATTTATTTGTATTTCTCCTTCATCCCCCTTTTACTTTTCTGCAGAACAAAAATGAGCAAAAAAACGAAGCGAAGAACAAATTGAAATGATAAATCAATTGAACAACACACGACGGGCCTTCCCCTCTCCAGAAAAGAAGAAAACCCCCCTCCAAATCTGCTACTGCCCAACAACAAGGATACACACACACACACACCGACACCGACAAAGACCAAAACGAATGCCAAGAAATTGCTTCAAGTGATCCGATAATAAGAATCTAAGCTTATAAATCTAAGGAAAAACGGCAACAAAAAATTAATGTGGATAAAACTGGAGATACTGGAGATACTGGAGATACTGGAGATACAGCAGCAGCAGGAGCAGGAGCAACAAGCCACAGCAGCACACAGGAGCAACAACACACACAGAACAACACAACACACACCACTTGCCTCCGAGAAAAGGAGCGATATTGCATATTAGCCACTCTGTATATAATACTATATACAATATAGGGAACTTTGACTCGATTGTAAATACCGCAGCACACACGTACACACATGTAGCTAAAAAAAGGACAACCCAGAAAGGACAACGACGATTTTCAGCTAGCTTTCCGTAGAGAGATCCAGGCCAAAAAGAGCAGCAACTAACCCCTGAACCCCAGAACCCCAGAACCCATTCCAGCCCTAAAGAAGCTTCCCTTATGTGCGTGTAAACCCCCCCAGAGAACAGAAAAAGATGAAAATAATTTAACCCTTTTTTTTGTCTAATTATAAGTAAACTAATGCAGAAAACAAAAAACTAAATGAATAAAAAAAAAACAAAAAAAAGAAAGTTAGCAGCAACTGTGGAGATATTGCAACGAATTTAAAATGTTGCCAAACTAAACTAAAAACTAAAGCGGAAAGAACACATATATATATATAAATAAAAGCCACTCTATGACAACTATGAATTACATATAAATATATAGTATATATATATTAAATATAAAGAATTTTAAAAAAATTATATACTATACATACAATTTTTTTTTTGGTTTTTTTTTTGTATAATTTAGCACATTTAATAGTTTTAACTAGAATTGTACATATAAAACGAAGAAGCATAAAGGTAATGGATATATATCGCGTGCGAGTGAATGATTTTGAATGATGAGTAGCCATAAATAAAAAATATAAAAAAAAAACAAAACAGAAGAAAAGCAAAAAAATCAAGTCAAGAAAAGCGCGAAATTCAATAATAATTTTAAACGAAAATAAGGGAAAGCGGAGCAAAGAGAAAGCTAAATAAAATAACTCATAGTTTTGTATCGAAAAAATGAAACAACAAACACAACAATTTTGCCGACAAATTAGTACATAAAAAATGTAAACAAAACATTGAATTTTTTTCATAAAAAGAAAGAAACCGAAAACCAAAACCAAAAGCGCATAATAATAATTATAAAAAATTATAATACAAATACCATTGATAAACAAACAGCGGACATGCCCGAAAGCTCATAACTACATTTAAATTTAATTTTAGTAGTTTCTAGACACAAGAAAAAATACTGTAGCATGAAAATCAATTGATTGCAGCTCTCGAAAGCGAGTGCTGGGCGGAGATATATAAGTAAATAATAAAAATGCAGCAAGACAAGCAACAAAAAATACGAAAATAAATTCAAGAGTTCTATATATTGGGTGCCTATCACAGATCCTCATGATTTAAATACTCCACACTGATTTAATCCACATAAATCAAGAGGCAACAAACTCCTCAGTTCCAAATTTAGCTTAGATTTTATTTGAATTAAAAAACAATATGCTTCTTCTGTGTGGGTATTCTTGAACCCATTCATTTTAATTTTGCCAAGATTTCAAGTTAAATCTTTATTAGATTTGGTTGTGTAGATATTTTTACAAGTAACCTTTCTGTGTTTGCAATTTTATGAATTTCCCCTTGGGGCATACCTCAGCTGCGGGACTAGACCACCTTGTAGCGTCCCTTGTTGAAGACATGATGAGCAGAGCTGAGCTTCAGCAGCTCCTCCTTGATGAGGCGTGTGATCTCGCGCTTGGCCTTCTGCACGGCCAGCTCGCTGCAGCTCTCGATGGCCAGGTACAGCTTCCGTTCGCCATCCGGCGGATTTTTGCCCTGCGGCACATATGTGCCGCGCACGGTGAGACCTGCCTCGGAATATTCCGAGATCTGGGCGAGGGCCTCCTTGGAGGTCACCTTCCAGCGGGCCTGTTGCGGGAAATCGTTGATCTCCAGCTCCTCTTCGTATTTGGTAAACGAATTGGTATTGCCGCCAACCATTGTGCCCAGTGCCTCCTCATCCTCCTTGGGCTGATAGTTGAGCTTGTTGTTCAGCTTGGCGGCCATCTGCTCGGCCACTGTACGAGCGGTTAGCAACGGCGGTGCTGATCCCGGGACATGCTGACCCTTGAGAAGCGGCTCGACAACCGCAACACTGCCCTTCGTGTCGAGATTCTTGCTGCTGTTGATCTTGGAGGCCAGTCGCTTGGCCAGCTCCAGCTTGTCGGAGCTGAGAGCTGCTGCTCCAGCCGTTCCAGCAGCAGCAGGTGCCCCCGGTGCAGCCCCGCCGCCGGCTGCCGAGGCCGCAGCAATAGCCAAATTGGCAGCAGCAGCTGCTGCGGCGGCCGAGGCGAGAGCCACATTGCCACCGGAAGCGGCAGCAGCAGCAACCGCAGCGGCAGCCGCCGCAGCAGCCGTGGCCGTGGCTGTAGCCGACGTATCCTTTACCGTTCTCTTGGCCGCAAAGATCTGTTCAATCTGCTGGTCAATATCCTGCTCGATGTCCTCCTCATCGTCGGAATCAGCCAGCCCCAAAGCGGCCTTCTGCAGCTTTTTGCTCTCCTTCACCGCATTGAACTCCTGCTCGTCGAACTTGAAGCCCTTTCCGCTGAAGCCGCCTCCGGTGTGCACTGTCTTGCCCTCGGCCTCCTGGGCGGCCTTGTACTCCGTCCACAGCGTCTGCAGCTCGGCAGGAATCAGTGTGCCGGATAGGTCCAAGGCGCGAATTACATCGCCTGCATACCGCGATTGTTCGGGCGTGATAAAGGTGAAGGCGCTGCCCTTTTTGCCCGCTCGTCCGGTGCGGCCACATCTGGGGGAAAAGAAGGGTATAAGTATAAGTAAAGAGAAGTCTAAGGGTCTAAGGTAAGGGACTAACCTGTGCACATAGTCTTCGTAGTGGTTGGGCACATCATAATTGACCACCAGGATGAGATCCTTGACGTCCAGGCCGCGCGCCGCCACCGAGGTGGCTATCAGCAGCCGTACCTTGCCCGACTTGAAGTCAATGATGGTGGAGTCGCGATCGAACTGATCAATGCCGCCGTGGAGGCTCATGCAGGGATACGAGGCCTTCATGAGGTCGCGCAGCAGAATGTCGGCGTTCTCCTGCTTGTCCACAAAGACGATAATGCTGCCCGCCTCCTGGTAGATGCCCAGGAGCTCCAGAAGCTTAAAGAACTTGGCGTCGTCATTAAGGATGACGACATTCTGCTCGACATCCTTGCACACAACCGACCGGCCGCCGACAATCACCTCGATGGGCTTCTTAAGGATGCGGCGAGCCAATGCCTCCATTTGGCGCGGGAACGTGGCACTGAACATAACGGTCTGGCGATCCGGACGTACGTTGTCGATGATGCGCATCACCTGCGGCTCAAAGCCCATATCGAACATGCGATCCGCCTCGTCCAGAACGACGTAGGTGACCCGGCGCAGGTTTGTAACGCGGCCAGAGTTCGCCGCCAGCATATCGATCATGCGACCCGGCGTGCACACCAGTATCTCGGCACCGCGCTTCAGTTCGGCAATCTGCTCGGAGATCCCCGTGCCACCGTAGACACAGACTGGTCGCAGGCCCAGCGACTTGCTGAACTTGCGAATATCCTTGCCGATCTGCATGCACAGTTCGCGCGTGGGCGCCATTATGATCGCGATGGCGCCGTCGCCATCCTCCAGGCTCGGCTGGTCCAGGATGTGCCTAAACATTGGTAAAATGAATGCCAACGTCTTGCCACTGCCAGTTTTAGCAATACCTATCAGATCCCGTCCGGACATGATGGCCGGTATGGCCTGGCACTGGATGGGCGTGGGCTTCTCGAAGCCCAGCCTGCGCAGCACGTCCATCTCTTTCTTACTGACGCCGCACTGGGCCCAAGTCTGTGAGGAGATCGGAGAGAGGGGATAATTCAATCAGTTTGATATAGAAATTACCAACATAGCAGCTCTAGCTCTTACAGTTTCTGAGATCTAGGTGCTTACGGATTCTAAGACTCACCTTGATGGGCTTCGGGCAGCCCTTTCCCTTCACCTGGACACCCTCGAGCTCGGTGCGGTACTTTTCCACATCGCCAGCTGTCATGCGGCCCAACTCCGGCACCTCAACGTAGAAGTTCTTGCGGAAGGGAGCATAGCTAACCGAGGAATGATCTATTTTCGCCAGCTCCTTGCGATGCTTCATCGCCAAGTTGACGGCTGTGTCGCGTATGTCCTCCAGCTCGTCCTCACTGGAGTACTCCAGGCTGTCCATGTTCTGTTCGATCAATTCGCCCTTCTTCACCGTCGTCGACTTCTTCTTGGCCACGCCAGTCAGGATGACAACGCCCTGGGCTTTGGTGGGCGGATTCACGAAGTTGTTGACACGACGCATCTCATTGTTGACCTCCTGCATGTAGGCGTCCAGCGGATCTATGTCATCCTCGGGCTCGACCTCGGGTTGTGGAGCAGCTTCTGGCTCGGGCTCGGGTTCTGGTTCTGGCTTAGCTTCCACCTGATGCTCCTGCTTGACAAGCAACACTTCATCGGTCTCCATTTTGACAGGAACTGAGGCGGGTTCAACGGGCTCAACCAGCACCGACTCTGGCTCAGGCTTGGGCTCCTTCATCACCTCCTTGTGCTCAGCGGCGCTAGGTGTCTCCCTCTTTAGGTCTGCCTCCGTTTTGGGTGACAAGCCCAGTCCTAGCTTGGCTCCAAAAGCCTTACTAAAGGTGGGTCTCTTCATCGGCGAGAACTTCGGCTCAACGGCGTCGTCGTCGAAGCGCTTACGGATGCTGTGGAATTTGGACGGCGGGGAATCTGGCTCGGCGTCTTTCTTGCCGCTGTCTAGCGGAGGAGCGTGATTGCTGTCGTCCTCCTCGGACTCATCCTCCAGGCTCCACTTCTTGGCTGATTTTACGACAGCTGGCGCCACCGCCGGCACCTTGGTGTCCCGCTTGCGTTCAGCTCGCCAGCGTTCGATGCGCTCACGGCGCTTGATCATCTCCTGCTCGAGGCGACGCTGCTGCTCCTCCTTGTCGATCTCCTCGACCTCCTCATCCGAGGAACTGGACGAGGGCACCGGTATAATCAAAGGTGCGGTTGTGGCGGGACGTCTGCCATCCGACTCCCTATCCCGCTGGCGGTCACGATCCCGCTCCTTGTCCCTGTCGCGTTCCTTTTCCTTCTCGCGCTCGCGATCCTTTTCCCGCTGACGATCGCGATCCCGATCTCGATCGCGGTCAAGGCGCCTGTAGGGAGATGAATCGTATTGAGTCATAGATTCTAAATGGCATAAGCGCTACTCACTTGTCCTTGTCGTAATCTTTGGACCTGGAACGCTTCCTCCGCTTGTCATCCCGCCTGCCGCGGTCGCTGGCCGACTCCTTGACACGTTTCCGATCGTCTCGGCCGCTACGGGAACTTCCAAAGCTGCCACTGCCACCGCCACCGCCTCCTCCACCGTTGCGGGATTTTCCCATGTCATAGTCCCTGTTGCGGTTATCCCGATCCCTGTCTCTGTCCCGATCCCTGTCCCTATCCCTCTCCCTGTCCCTGTCCCGTTCGCGCCTGTGAATGAAATAAGAACTCCATTAGCAGCAGCTTCAAATAAAAGTTGGTAAAAACTAAAAAGCCAGCCACTTACCCGGAACTCTTCGACATTGCGGATTTGTTGGTTTCTGGGCGCCGGTTCACCGCAGACACGCCTCCAACTTACGGACGGTGGCTAATCGATGCTCACTCGTTGGCTTATTATTTGCAGAATACCCAAGACGTCGTAATTAAATAGTTTTTATTGAATTTTTCGCAAAATTTTCACTTGCAATCCGGCATCAGTTTTTTTTTTGTGAAATTTCCGTCTCCTAGAGCTGTCAAGACATCGATATTCCTATCGATAGCATTGATTGCATGACCGTTTATGGTATTTTAAATACTTTCTGGTATTAATTAACGGACCATTTTATTTATTTCAAGAATTATTTACTTTATTTAACAGATAAATAAATAGTTTTAGTTAGTATTTGGCTAAACATTCTCTTGGCATCTATTCCATTTATTGGGGGAGCATTACACACATTTATAACAAAAACAGAAACTCAGGATTAGCTAGAGCTTTTCGTGGAACGAAAATCGAAGAGCTTGGGTATCACATCGCCACACTTGGCGGATATCTTGATGTCCGCCAGATGATCGGCGCGCGTATCTCCTATATTGACTATGGCCACCGGCAGCTTAAGATCCTTTGTCTGCAGCACAATTCGGTAGCCGGAGAAGACCAGAAGGCTGGAGCCGAGAACCAGCAGGCCATCGCTGGTGTACACCATCTCCGCAATCTTATCCAGTCGCGTCTTGGGTACCGAATCCCCAAAGAAGACAATCTCAGGCTTCAAATCCCCGTCGCACTGCGGGCAAGCGGGTATGTGGAAGTTATCGATGTATTCCGCGGGTATCTCCACATCGCCATCGGGCCGAATCATATCGGGGGCATCCTTGAAGGCCGGATTGAGGGAGGCGAGGATGCTCTGGAACTCGTGACGATCGATGCGATAGTCGCAGGACAAGCACTTGACCACAAAGCCACTCCCATGCACTTCCATCACGCTCCGGCTGCCCGCCTTTGTGTGCAGCCGATCTACATTCTGGGTAACCACCGCCTGGACGCGCTCCTCCCGCTCGAATCTCGCCAGGGCATGGTGCGTGGCATTCGGCTGTGTGGCGGAGAACGTGGGCCAGCCCACGAAATTTCGTGCCCAATAGCGTTTGCGGATCGCCGACGATTTTACGAACTCCATATGCTGCACCGGCTTGTGATTAGACCTGGCGTAGAGTCCAACGCCCTTGGATCGGTAGTCAGGAATGCCTGCGGGAGGGCTAATGCTATTTTTAAGTTTCAGATTATCAAATCCCAGAAACTCACCCGATTCCGTAGAGATTCCTGCACCCGTCAGAACCAAAACATTCGGTTTGGACAACAGGAAATCCTCCAGCCGCTTGATGTCATCCTCCACCGCCGGATTGTGCTTTGGCACATACTGCTGCCGGGCGGTGGAGCTCCTTAAGGCGGTGCTACGGAACCGGAGGAGGCTGCCCACGCGCATTAGGGAATTGTTTAAATATTATTATTATTAATTTTGCACTGGTTACCGCATCAGTGTGACTGTGACCTTGGCCCTTCAAAAAATACCAAATAAACATCGGTATTTCATGTCAGTGCTGCCACTGCCAGTGTTGCCACTCCGCCGGCACACGTGTTGAGTTGAGCGCCTTAAGTCGCGCATAAACAAATTGGAAAAAAACCGAAAAACAAACCAATTTTGAATAGGATCAGCATGCCGCCAGACATCGAGATCATCGTGGGCACCTATGAGGAGTTCCTGTTGGGCTACCAGGTTACGGCGCCCGAGGGGAAGGGCGAAAACTCCGCCAAGATCCAGCTGAAGCAGACTTTTGCGGACAAATCGCACGCCGGCTCCATCAAATCCGTGGCTGTCCAGGGTCCCTGGGTGGCCACTGGCGGCAGCGATGATCGCATCTTCGTCTACGACATGCGCACCCGGAAGCAGTCCCAGATCCTGCTCTCGCACACGGGGACAGTGAACACGCTGACGTTCTCGCCGGACCTAACTCACTTGCTCTCGGGCAGCGCTGATGGCCACATGATAGCCACCCGCGTGGGCAGCTGGAGCACAGAGGGCGACTGGCGCAAGGCCCACGCCGGCCAGCCCGTCACCCACATCAGTTGCCATCCCAGCAGCAAGCTTGCGTTATCCCTTGGCGGCGATCAGGTGCTCAACACCTGGAACCTAGTCAAGGGTCGTGTGGCATACAAGACGAACTTGAAAAGCAAGCGTACATTGGGCAGTTCGCCGGAGTGCCTGTCCTGGTCCGCCAGCGGCGATCACTTTACGCTAAGCGGCCCGCTTCTGGTTGAAATCTGGGACATCAAGAACGCCAATGTGGTTAGGCGTGCGAAGACGCCGGCGAAGCCCATCTGCGTCAGCTGGCTGGATGCGAAGGAGTGCCTGGCTGGCCTGGAGAACGGCAGCGTTGCCTGGATCTCGCTCGAGAACGATGAGGACGTGGAGGAGGCGGTGAGTGCGACTACTTTTCCTTGGGCTTTATTTTTGTACTTATTTCCACCTGCTTTCCCTTTTGCAGGCAAAAATCATTCCGGCCCATGAGGCGCGAGTCAAGGCCATGGCCTATCTGAATGAAACACTTGCCACCGTGTCCAGGTGAGTTTTCTTTGAGGGAGTACATTGAACCAGTCTACAAAGCATTTTCGTAACCCGCATAGCTCTGGCGAAATCAAAGTCTGGCGGTGCGACCTCGACAAGCGAGAGCTGGAGGAGCTGGCCAGCACCAACATGGACTGTCGTCCCACCGGCTTGGGTCTACTGGATCTCAACCAGTTTGGCAATGCTTGTCCCCAGCCAGAGCGCATCAAAAGGGAGGATAAGCCAACAGTTAAAGCGAATACAAGTCAGTCTTCGAAGGCTGCAGCTCCGCGGGGATTCGTGACCATCGAGTACGAGCAGGATGAGAAGACGGAAGTCGAAGCAGAAGCTGAGGAGGCTTCCATAACTAAAACCCCGAAAAAGAAACAGCCCAAAAAGGCGCAACCAGAGCCAGAAGAGGACTCCAGCGAAGAAAACAGCTCTTCGGAGGAGGAGGACAGCGACGAGGCTTCCGATAGCGACAGTGATGCCTCCAGTGACGCTGGCGACCGGCGACGGAAGCCTACCAAGAGGAAACAGCCGCCACCCACTCCACCCTCCAAGCGGAAAGGCAAACAGCAGAGAAAAAAATAAAAATAAGCTATGGACCCTTTTAATACTTTGCTGTGCTCTCCTTGTTATGACTGTCAATAAAGTTGAGTTAATCTAAATAACATCTAGACTCTGGAGGAAATAGACAACACTTTCTAATTCTGAATAAATGTCAAATGTTTAACACAGATTGCGGGTCAAAAAATACTCCAAAAACTATCGAAATCTTTATTAGACAATCATTAGTTGATAACATTATTAACAATTTAAATTTGTATACAGTAGAGGGAGCTGCAAAGGTGCCAGGATAAGGATCAGGATCATCAGAAGCAGCTCCCAAATCAACAATAACTTCATGTTTTCATTTGCTTTGCGGGAAAGTGCGAAGGAAAGGCAGGTCGCTGGGGATGATGTATAGATAGCTCTTAGTTGGCCAGGAAGTAGTGCAGGAGGTTTAGGTAAATGCGTTCCAGCAGCGGCCACAGATGCTCGGCCAGGAACTGTATCAGGTGTCTGAGTGGCGGGCATAGCGTGCACATGTAGTTTGTAAGGGCGTCCAGCACGCGGACGACGGACATGGGTCAGTTGATGTTGTTGTTGCGCTCCAACTGGATGCAGATATTCCCAGTGCTGCTGCCCGCGCAATCATCCTCGTTCCGCCCGTCCGGTCCCAGTCCATAACATCCATCTTCCCGACGCTGGCAGGCATATGTCCACGCCATAGGCTCCCGAAACTTGTCCACATGCGCCGCATTAAGGAACGCATACAGGCGGGGATGATCCAGATAGGCGGAGCACGAGTAACACCACACGGACAGGTCGCTCAGGCTCAGCGCCAGCGGATGATCCGAGCATATCGAGTGCATCTGCATGTGCTCGTTCACGTACCGCCCGCAGGCCACCGTCCGGCAGCTCAGACACAGCCAGTTCTCCGCCAGCGAATCGCACTCGCTGCACGCCGCCTTCGTATTTATTGCTGTCGGGCAAGAAACATTAATAAATATTAATAATAAATTTGTTAAAGTTGTAAAGGAAATTCTGACACAAACACCATAAAGCGAAAATAAACACATGCAAAATTGGAGAGTTTGCAATTAGCACTCATAGTTCCAAAGCATAAATATCTCAGGAACAGAGAAAGCATATAAAGCATTGAAAAGCTATAAATGAAGAGTTCATTGCCAACTAAAAAAGACACTTCATACATGCAATAAGTCCAGAATAGCGAAATAACAAAAGCATAATGGTTCCAACTTTTAACTTAAAAAGAACCATAGAAGAATATGCATTTTGGTTATATCTGTGAAACAACCAAAGAATTCTTAGAAAAACAGCACAATGTAAGCAAAATCACACTTATAAAGCAATTACAAAATAAGAGCACTTTTTAATCAAACAAGGCTATCCTTTTATGCCCTTATATTATCATTAGTCTCGCTCTGGAAGCCTAAAACACACAAAGATCTTGTCAAGAACAATCAGCAATCTTAAAATGAATAATCCTGACTATAGATTTAATAAACCCAAATATAGGAAAGTGCTATTATTTTGGAACCAAGAGGCGGCACAACATATACGACACAGAGAGGCAGAAGCTGACTAACTGGTGGGGATTGATCTTACTTAGCGGCGCCTTCTCCGGTCGCAACAGACTCAGGTGCGGGCACGTCTTGAGCGGATACACGGCGAACATCTCATTCTGCTCGAGGGCCTGACCAGGCGGGGATCGAAATCAAGATGAGCGAGGGCGAGATGGGGGATTGTTTTTATAGAGATGATGATGGCATGGAAATGAGGGAGATAAAAAACAAAAAAAAAAAAGGACACGGCGACCAAAGAAGGAACGAGAGACAACCGATTAGTTGGTTTGGCGAGTCGGGGGTATAGGATGATCAGTGATTATATTGTCATACCTCCTTGTGCTCGGCCATGTACTCGGTGAGCGTTTTTACCTTGACTTTGGGCTTGCTGCCGCTGGGCCGCTCCTCGCCGGAGTCGGGCCGATCGCCGTCGGATCCACCCGCTGCCCTTGAAACGGCGTCATTTGAAATATTCAACTGCCGCAAGGAGTCGGTAAGAAAATCCTCGTTGTTATTCTCCCCCACGAAGGGGTCACGAGGCAACCGATATCCGACGAACTCCAGTGAGCGCCAGTGCTGACGCTGTACCTGCAGACAGGACTGCAACGTTTCCACACAGCTCTGGAACGCCACAGTCGGGGGCTTCTGAAGTGCAGTGGCTCCCAATTGGGGCGTGGGCACTGGGTCCCCGAGCAGCGTCTTCGTGCACATGGTCATGGCATACGAAATGGAATTGACGTTGTAGCCACCCTCCAGACACACGACAATCTTGCCGCCGGCGAGCGCCGATAGCCAGTGGGTGAGCATGCCGTAGCCCTCGGGTGTCACCTTGCATCCGCCGAGGGGATCTCCGATGGCGGCATCGAATCCGGCCGATACCAGCACCAGCTGAGGATTAAACTCGTACGCAATGGGCATGATGAGCTGCTGGAAGGCCAGAGCATACTCCAGATCGCCCATGCCCTTCTGCAAAAGAAGGGAGATATGGTGAGCTTTGATGAGCCATATAATGCCAGAAGGAGAACCCACCTTGTTCCAGGGTATATTGACGTTGAAGCCCCTGCCAGCGCCCTTGCCAACCACATCGAAATTGCCATCTGGTCCCTTGGGGAAGAAGGCGCCGTGCTCGTAGCGATGCACACTGATGTAGAGCACCTTGGGATTCGACTCGAAGATGTGTTGGGTGCCATTGCCGTGATGGACATCCCAATCGACGATGAGAACGCGCTCCAGACCAAAGTCACGGATCGCATACTGGGCGGCAATGGCCACGTTGTTGAAGATGCAGAATCCGTGCGGCTGATCCGGCTCGGCATGATGCCCCGGCGGCCGGACATTACAGATACCGCTACGGGATTCGCCACGCAGCACACTTTCCACCGCCTGCAGCACGGATCCGGCGGCCAGTGTGGCGCAATCGAAGGTGCGCGGATGCAGATACACCGAATTGTAGCCCGCTCCGAGCTGCTGCAGTTCCTCCGGGTCGCGGCCCAGCAGTCGACGCACTGAATTCACATGAGAACGCGTGTGGGCCAGGCAAACCTCATCCGTGGTCGCAGCCCTGGCGGCTGGCAGCTGCTTCATCCTCGCCAGCAAAGCGTACTCCTCGTGCATCTTGTGGATGTGCAGGATGCGAGATGGCTGCTCCGGATGGCCCGGATCGTGCAGGTTAGAGTGCTCCAGCATCTGGGGATCGTAGGCATAGCACACCCGCACCGCCGGCATCGACAGTTTTGTCTCCGTACGCAGCACCTGCAAACGGGCCAAGTTCCTCTCCTTCTTCTCCGGTGGCAGGGGGATGGCCGTATCCCGAGTGGGATAACGATCCACGGGCGGCGGCCCGCCTATCCAAATGCGCAGGATCCGATGCAGATCGTTATCCATGACGTCCTTATCCTGCAGCTCGGCCACCTCGTAGGACTTCTGCAGCTGCAGGCACCGCCAGTGCGGGCGGTGCAGGCAAATACAGTTGAGCAGAGCCTTGGTCAACTCGGGACGCGGCAGGGCTAGTGGCTCCACAAGCGGCGGACAGGGATCGCCGAGCAGGGAGCGGAGTGTTAAAGCGGCACCCTCGGCAAGGGAGTCCAGGCAGTAGCCACCTTCCAGGACAACAGCCACACGGGAATCGGCCAGCCGGAGAAGGGGATTCAGCAAATGAGGATAGCAGGCCGGAGTCACCTCCATCTCGCCCTCGGGACAACCCAAGGCAGCATCATAGCCGGCGGAGACGATGATCAGCTCGGGCTGAAATTCAAGGGTAACCGGCAGGAGCAGTTGCTGGAAAATGGCCAGATAGTCGCCATTCGTCATCCCCGTAGCATTTAGCGGCACATTGAAGTTGTAGCCAGTGCCAGGGCCGGATCCAATCGCATGGTAATCCGACTCCCGCAGGTGCGGCCAAAAGCTACCGTACTCGAAGCGATGAATGGAGAAGTAAACCACCCTGAAAGTGTGTCGAAAGGCTGATCAGTAAGGATCCCAGTCTGTGAAGCAGGTAACCCTCTCACTCACCTGGGGTCGTTGTAGAAGAACCTCTGCGTTCCCTGCCCGTGATGGACATCATAGTCAATGATCAGGATGCGCTGCAGCTTGTGCACATCGAGGGCATGCTGGGCGGCCAAGGCCACGTTGTTGAAGAAGCAGTAGCCATTGAATTCGGCCTTCATAGCATGGTGACCCGGCGGCCGGATAATGGCCATGCCATTTTGTGCCTTTCCAGATATCAGTTGATCCACCAGCTCGATGGTGGAGCCAGTGGCCAACAAAGATAGCTCAAAAGTGGACTAAAGGCAGAGAGAGAACCCAGAGAAGAGAAGGTTATCATCAGGGTACGAACTAATCTAGAAAAACCTTATCTGCAACTCAATAATAAACACATCATATCAGAGTGTTATGAATTTACTGTGCATTTCACTCAAGGCAGATTGATTTGCTATATGAGTCTGGTAATTAACAACGAAATATGCACTTGTTATTAACAATAAGGGAATAAATCTGCAAACTGAAATGAATATTGCATTTTGAAAGCCAAAAAATATAATAATTATAGTTAATTATTATACAGCAGCCTGTAGATTACATTAATTCAATTTATACCAATTATTTTAATTTGAATAAAAGACTATAAAGCTTGGGAAGAGATCCATTTTAGTAACTACAGCCCCTCTCAGACCGTACTTATACCCAAGTCAAATGAGTTGCCGCCTCTAATCTAATCTGCTCTCTGCAATTTGCATCAAGTCGGTTAACTATAAACACCATAATCTTCCCAGGCAATCAAGCGTAAGCACAATCATGCAATTAAGCTCGAAGGGGTACCTGGTACCTCTCCCAGCGCTAAATCACTTGCTCACCGGATGAATGTAGATTGAATCGTAGCGGGAGCTCAGCTCCTCCATGCGCTCATCGTCGCGTATCCCGGCGGTTTGCTTCAGGCGGTCAAAGTGCTCTTCGGTGTGTAGGCGCAGGATCTCGGCCTTTGTGGCCGCCCTAGAAGGCAACTGGTTGCACCTTTCAGCCAGGTTCAGTTCACGGCATCTAAATACGGGAGACAGTTCAATAAATAATACATAATAATAATCAAGGGATCACAACTCACCGCTCCAGGACGCGTGTGAAGCGCTCGGGACACTCGTAGTGCTCCTTGTCCCACAGGCAGCAGTGCTGGCTCATGGTCTCGTCGTAGATGAGTGCCGTTGGTCCGCGCACCAATCCCTTGGCATTCATGGCCTGCGTTCGCGAGGAGAACAGGGATACAGGGATTAGTATACAGATATTTATGGATCTGAAGGTGCACTTACATTCTGGAATATATCAGTGACCGTCTCCTGCACGGCCATGGTGTTGCCCTGATTCTTGAGCATATTCCGTGCGCGACGTTTTGCCTCCAAGAGCGCTGCGCTCGGTTTGCCTGCCTTTCGCTGATCGCCAGCGGTGCCGCTGTTCCCGCTGCCAATGCCGCTGCCGCTACCGCTGCCGATGCCAGAGCCGCCGCTGCCGCCGACGCTGCTGCTGTTACCGCTGCCGATCGTTCCAGCTGCCGTTGCCGCCGTCGAACCGCCAGCGGCCGACTTGGACTTGACCATGGCGCGAGTCTGGATCTTTGCCTGCTGGGCGCTGCGTCGCGTGACGATGGGCGGGCTCTGCGGATACATAATGTATATGGTATGGTTACAGCTATGCACACACTGAGTTGGGTTAAGATGCACTGATTATTTCTAGTATTATATAGAAATATAGAAATATATATCGGTGTCAAAAATCACAAAAAAATTTATAGAAATGCTTCGTATGAGAGCCAGATACAAATTAGAACTACACGAAAAGTGTCAAAACTCGAAGTTTACAACTGCTGGCACACATTTGGGGCCTTTGATTACAGCCTACTAGTTCTTACACTAATCTTGATACAGTCCCGACTCCCTAATGAGTAATTTCGTTATTAAGAAGCGAGGTTCCATTAAACATATTTGGGTTTTAGGTTGCAAGGTAACTAATCTCAGTTTAGTTAACCTAGGAACTTATAGTAAAAGCTTATTAGCCTTGTACATATTTTTATATATAGTCCTCATTCTGGGCAGACTGCCTAAGTCGAACTTTTATCACCAGATCTTTGTAAATTCTAACTAAATACCAGAGTTAAATAGAACGTTTTAGTTTTATGAGAAAATGTTTAATTTGTTAACTCTCTACCGCAGAAGGATTCTAGATCATTTAATAAGTAATGTGATATGTGATAGTTTGAGTCATAACCCTGTATTTTATAACTATACATTTTTATTTATTTTTTTTTAAGATAATTTGAACTCCTCAACTAAGCATTAATTTTTCAAATTCAAACCTCTGTAGCTATAGCCATTTAGAATAATATTTGCGCTTAATGGAGAACGTTGTAAGTTTAACATTTTAGGGACCAGTTTTGGGTTCAAGTTAAGCAGGTTTCACTGTTCTTATCAGCATTTAAGCCGCTTGTACTGTTAGGGGTTATCACATATACAAAGAACATAACAAAATCATACATTTTTACAAAGTTTTCTGAAGTTACAGATCGCTATGTCGATAAGTGAAGTTATCGAGACACAAGTTTTTGAACTGTAATTTTCCAAGGTTCGCGTTACGGAGTTAGGACTGAGCGTGTGTGTGGAAAGTGCCTGGAAAGCAACCAACTGCTGGCCACGAAGTGTGGACGGGAACTGCGGCTGGGAATCCAACTTGGAACATGGAACATGGCCAAGCAGCGGTATGTTTGGCTGCCGCGTGTGTGTGGTGTTGTTGTGTGGGAGTTGTTGCCATCGCCGCTTTTGGCCAAAGCCACTCCAAAAAGGCGGCAACTGGCGGCGGGCAGCCGTACTTACCATAATGTGCGGCCGAATCTGAATCCGAATCGGAAACCGGAGGAGGCGAAGCAATCGGAGCAGGGGGGCGGCCTGATTCACAGCTGTGGTGGGCGTCCGTTTGTTTGTTTGTAACCGTAAACGTAGCCGTGGGTAATACTTTCTTGGATTTTCCTTGGACTCCCGTTCCTTTTTTATCGATTCCGCGTAGCCATACACACTTTAGTTTTCTCTTATAATTAGCCGTTTTGTGTGTGCTATAAATTATGCCTACTTTATTTCTATCTCACTTTCGCAATCCCTACTCTAGCTCTGCCGCCCGACCGTGTGTGTGTTTGCGGTGCGGTGTTTGTGTATGTGTGTTTGCGCTTCAGTTGCTTTACTTTTTTGTTGTTATTGTTACTTCTCTTCTGCTTGTTCTTTTCGTGTTTGGTGTTGTTTTAACTGCACTGCACTGAACGACAAAATTATGTTTATCTCGCGTTTCGTTTTACAGTTAACAGTTGCAGCTGCAGTTGACAGTGACCAGCGTTCACGAGTTTTAATAAGAAGAAGAGAAGACGAAGATGCAGCAGAAACGCAACAGCAACAGCAATAGCAGCAGCAGCAATAGTAACAGATACAAGCAAAACCTGAACCAGAAATCTCGGACACTTACACACACACACACACACAACAACAACACACGCTATACGGCGGTGGAGCACTTAAAGGGAGTGGGTGGGGGCGTGGAGCAGGGAGTCGTGGATGCGAGCGGGCGGCGAGGAATGCGGTCGGCAAGATGTTTGTGTGCCGTCTTCTTCTTCCGCTTACATGCGAACAGATGTTTGCCCGATAGGCACTACTTGTTGATTAATCGCCGCAGTCGATAGGTGTAACGACTAAATGGATCATTGGTCAAAAAGGCGCTCTTATGAATTAAATAGATACAAAATTTATTCAATTAGGCTTTTTAGTACATAATAGTATTCGGTACGTTCGAAATTTCTTAGGCTTCATTCAGAATTTAAGAGAAAAAGAAGTTTTACTGTGGCAACATAAGTTAAGAACATTCGAAGTATAAACAAATAAATAGTTATACAATTTATTTTGCAATATTTCAGTTCATCAAATTAATATATTTTAATTTTCAGCATAGAAGCATCGCTTATCGCTCCACCTTTTCCGATAATCGCTTCCGCCTTTCTATCGATCTAGTCCCCTCACTGGCAGCCCGCCAAATCACGACCTCAAATCAACGGTGCAGTGCTTACCCCATTGTTTACCTTCGTGGATTCCGCGTCCATGCTGCCCTTCGTCGAGGAGCACGTACCGGAGCTGCTGCTGCAGCGCTCACGGATCGCCTTCTGCTGCAACCTGCACCTGGAACAGGGTCGGGAGCGATTCAGAGCCACCTCCAGTTTGGTGCTTGCCCGGAATCTGAAGTTCTACGAATTCCGTCGTAAGGAGCTGCTGCACCACATCGATTTAAGTGGCACCCGCCTGCAGGGGCTGGCCGCCCAGTTGGAGAGCTACGCTGGACCCGTAAGCAACTTCCTGCCGAAGGAGCAGGCCTCAGACAATGGCCAGGAATTGGACTGCAGCATGCTGACGTCGCCGGAGGAGCTGCCCCTGCGGATTGGAAAGTACGTGTGGCAGCAGGATCATATCTATCTGCTGCTGCACTGCTGGCAGTTACTCCTCGTCCTGCGCCGGCCCAAGGAGTACGGCAGCAACTTTGAGCTGGTGGCGCAGCACCAGGATGTGGCGACCTTCCGGATGATCGGCGGCCCCATTCCCCACCAGGCTTACGTATTGGTGGAGTTCGGGAGTAGTGGAAAGCGCCTGTGCACAGACTTCCAGGAGACACCGATGGACGAGGGCCCTAGCACCTCCAGTAAGGCCAGCGCCGCTGCCTCCGTTTCCGTCTCATCGCAGAAATTCATGCGCCTGCTGCAGGAAGTGCACAGTGCCCGGGCGGAGCTCTCTAGCCAGCGGGCGCAGACGCAGCAGGACTTTGCCCGCAGTCACGAGCTGCAGGTCTTTGGGCCACCCGGTCAGCGCTCCCTGCTGCTGGAGGAGAAGCAGCTATTGCGCCGGTTCGGTGACGTGTGGACGCGAGTGTGCGGCGATTATCTGGTTTGTGGCACCCTACTGGTGAACATAGCCGGCAGCCATCGGCTGAGCATCGTTCAGGAGCTGCGCCCCCTGGTGCGGCTGGATCCGTTGCGAAGCGTCAGCCTGGAGCATCGCCTATACGAACTGCCGCTGGAAGCGAACGGCCAGCCGCCAGAAGATTACGATCAGCTGGCGCAGTTCTGGGCGTGTCAGGAGCAACACAGTCGTCGACTCAAATGGCGACCTGTTGCAGGACCCCCACAGCTACCGCCCGAGTGTTCTGCGGTGCTGGTCGTGCGCCTGCGCCTCGCCGATTTGCTTCAGGCGGATCAGCTTCACCTGATGGCGATCTACGAGGTGAGGAGCACACAGCAACCGCAGCAGGAGGCAGACACCAGGCAGATGCACCTGGTTAGTCTAGACGCGAGAAAACTGTTGGACAACACGGAGGCACTGGCTCCCACGTTTGCGCCCTCTACGCTGCACCAGGACTTCCTCGCCGTGATCGTCACCCAGACGGCACAGTGTGCCCTGCGCCTGGAGTTCCAAGCGGCCCAGGATTGCGCAAGGTTCGAGCAGCTGCTGGCTGCCAAGCTGCAGTTTGAGTTGATCCAGGCGCTGGATAGCAGAAGGAGTCCGGGTGAGTGGTGCCTTCCCTTGCATAAAATAGGGAACTGATAGCATTTACCTATTGACAGACTCCGACCTGCATCTCCTGGATGCTACCTGCCCGGAAATAGCCTTTCAGTCGATCTCTGGCGCCGCCTACGACCCAAGTTACGTCCAGCGCATCTTCTACAACCGCCAGCCGCTGTCGCAATGGTGCGGCATCCTAATACTCCGCGACGATCCCGGCCAGCACTGGCATGTGTACGCGCCAACGGAAGCCCGTCTGCGCCTGCTCCTGCACCGCTTGATGCGCGATCTCCTGCACCTGCACTGCAATCTCAATGTTCTGGAGGTGAGGGAGCACAATCATACGCCCGCCGACGCCGCCCTCGAACTGGAGGCGGGTCTCAGCGACGAGCTGCAGGCGTGGACGGAGCTGCTGAAGGGTGGACCGCATGCTGAGAATCGAATGGAGCAACTGCTGCAAATCTACCGGCTGCAAATGACCAGCGATGTGCTGGCAACTGTGATAAAGAGCCAGACTGCTCAGGAATAGATGGCATTTCATGTAGTATGTGGTGTTGTGTTTTTAAGGCATACCTTTTATGATATTGCGATCTCGTCCGTCTTTTTACACTTGCAACTTAAAGCATTAAATTTTAAACAACTTAAAACATGAAATCCTAGTCTTAAAAATTAATTAATGAGTTTCGAGCTCATAGGGTCAAGTGACGACTTAAAGCAAAGTTGGACTTGGTCTGGCTGGAATCGATGTGAGGGGTCGGCTGCTGCACCCGACGATCCTCATGTGCTGATGCGACGCTGCTGCTCCTCGCTCTTGATAATGCTGTCCAGAACATTCTCCAGATTCTGTGTGGCCGCCGAGAGTTCGGCGTTGTCGCTATACGAATCCTCCACGATCTCTTTGACCTTGTGCACCAGCAGCTTGAAGTTAACCATGCCGCTGTTGGGCAGCAGATCTTCGGCGACAGCCGCTACTGCTGCTGTCGGCTGGCGTTCCAGCAAGGCAGAGAGAGGAGCCATAGGCAGGGATGCTGGTCCATGCTGCAGGCTGGCGCGACGCTGATCGAACCACAAACTGATGTCGTTGAGCGAGTAATCTGATTTGTTGGCCTCCAAATAGCTGCGATTCAGGTCAGCGCCATTTACTATAAGCAAAGATTATAGAAAATATATTAGGGATGCATTCTGGACTTTTGACAAGGATCAATACTAACTGGAGTGCGTGAGATTGGCTCCCACTGGTGCATACATATCGAAGATCTGCTGCCTCTGCGGCGTACTGGAGCTGAGGAACGTGGAGCTAACCAAAGCAGCTGCTGCCTTAGGAGCCAGAGCTGGAGCTGCTGCGGGCGGTGACGAGGCTACTGCAGTGGATGAGCGCTACCAGAAACAAATGGAAATTGCTAAAGTTCTTTAGTAAATTAAGACATTAATGATGAACCCACCGATAGCTGTCGCATATCCTCGATGATTTGCAACAGAAATCTCTGATGGGCGCTGAGAAACTCGGAGATTTCTGAACTGGACGCCGTGGCCACCGTCTGCAGCTGTGATTCCAGTTTTCTGAGAGGGAACCAAGGCCATTATGATTATAAACAGATGCGAATAGCCGCCAACTCACGAATTCTGCTGCAACAGGCGATCGATGATCGACTGCAGCCGGCTGGAGGCCTTGCTCGCCGTGCTGGCCAGTCCAGTGAGGGAGCAGAGTTCCTGCTGCTGAAGGATCTCCGTGCTGTGTTTTTGCTGGTCCTTCTCGTGAACGTGAATGTGGCTGCTGCTGCGCAAACTGCGCGTTTCGGCGGGTATGGGCGTCACAGCGGATTGACCCAGGGCCGCTCCGCTCTCCTGGGCATTGCAGAATCCACGGCGCTCCTCCTCCTGTGCGGTCTTCCGCGGTACCAGCAGCCAGCCGCAGAGCTTGGCTAAATGCCGTGTCCAACGCTGCGGCGGCTGATCCTCTACAAAGACCTCGCACATCCGGTGGCAGGGCTCGTGACGGCCACCGGCATACCCCACGGCGAAGCAGGGCAGGCACAGCGAGATGTCGCGGCACACCTGGCAGCGAAAGCGAATGCCAACGATGTGCTCCTTGCGGCAGCCAGCGCAGCAGTTGCTGTGTATCAGGTGCTCCGTGTCCTCGATGCGCTTGATCAGCGCCAGCAGATTGCCGTAGATCAGGAAGCGCGTTTGGACACCGGCTCCCGTCCACAGTTTGTGGAACTGCTGCTCCCCGAGGCCGCCGACGCCATGCGGACAGCGGGCAAAGCACTGCTCCATCATGAGGGGCAGATTGTGGGCCCCATAGGCCTTGGCTTCCCCCAGATAGCTGAGCAACTTACTTAACGTGCCCAGGAGCTGCTCGAAGGCGTAGCGCGACATGATCTGCGTCTTAGGATCCGCCAGCAGGCCAAAGAAGTCGCCCACCAGGTGATCACTGCTATACAGCTTGCAGAGCAGTATGAAGGTGATCTTGATCTCCAGCAAGGATATGGAATGGCGGCGTTGCCTGTGCGAGGGGGAGGGAATCGAAGGGTTATTAATGGTAGCAGAATAGAGGGAGGGCACCCACGGATCATAGACGGTCCAGAAGAAGTTGGCCAGCAGCCCGGTGGCCCTGTCCAGCTGATAGCAGCTATCCTGGGCAAAGTGTCCCAGCTTCTCGCAGGCAAAGTAGACGTCGTGCAGCAGCGAGGTCAGCTGAAACGGGGGCACCATCAGCTCCCAACTACCGCTCAATCCGTGCCGTTCCAATATGGCCAGCAGCAGCTTATACGGTATCTTTCCAGCTGGAAAGAAAAGGAATCCAACGATCGCGGATTTCAATGGGGCACTGCTGGAGGATGTTACTCACTGTGGAAGACCTTCTGCAGCGCCACAAACTTGCTGGCGCAGCGGTACACGGTGTACTTGTAATTCCCGTAGTCCGTCTGCAGGGCATCCATGATGGTGGCCAGGTCTCTGTTGTTGCTGCTCAGCGAAGAAGCCACTTGTTGCGCCGCCGCATGTCCGGGCGCCTTTTCCCGGGCTAAACACGCCATCGCCTCGGCGCTATTTCTCAACTTGGTCAACTGCGGTCGTCCTGTGGCTGCCAGCATTTTGTATATTGTTATGTTCTCCTTTGTTATCCTGTAATCTTGGCCTTTTCGAACGCGTCCCCAGCTAGCTCCTTCTTCTTCTTCGCTTCCGTTAGCGCAAAAGTCAAATCTCGGAGCAGTGTGACCCCGCGATTTTTGAGAACCGATAGGCTGGCGATTGGAAGCGATCGATAGCAAGAGCAGCCGCCGTTGCGATTTAAAAGAGAACAATGTACTTACACAATTTGGGCTTAATTATAGGGAAAATATAAAATATATGAGATATTTGGCTTAAATTCATCAATACTTAACCAATTTGAGTTAATTGAGTTAGTTGTGAAGTAGTTTATTAGCTTTTTAGTTGTTTTAGAAATTAAACCTGAAATTCCAAAATATGCAGTCGATGGACAATAGCACCAGGCAGGGTTTGAGCAGCCAAAATTAGTGTTGATCATAATTATAATGTGTTTAATGTTGAAATTGTTTATAACAGGCAGAAGGGGACTCTATAAAGTATATATATTCTTGATCAGTGTCACCAGCCGAGCCAATTTAGCCATTTTAGTCTGTTCGTTTATCGGTCTGTGTGAAACAACATATCTCAGAGACTGTAAGAACTGGAGCTACCAAATTTTGGGACAACATTCTTATAAGTTGCACGCAGCTTAAATTTGTCTTAAAATTGTGCCACGCCCACTTCAGCCCATGAAAATCACAAAAAACGTCACCAAATCTATACTGTCTTGAATTTCGGTTAGTGAAAACAAAATGAAACATAAGGAATTATATGCGGACGTTTTCTGAAAATTTGAGTATAATCGGATCATAAACATAGGAGATATAGGCCAAAAGGTTGGGTTTTTTAGGCAGGCCCTTAACCGCTGCAAAAGCATACCATGTGCATGTTGCCCATGTGGTCGCAGGTTCGAGCCCTGGCCAGGTTACTTATTTATTACGGTTTTTTTTGGGTGTTTTAGATTACCATTTTTTTTAAATATTTTTTTTTTGCATAATTATAATTGTAAATAAACTATTAATTTAAGAAATATATTTCGATTGTAGTCAATGCACAGCAGCAGCAAGTCTGATTGGCTCACGTCAATGTGACTATTACGAATAAGAAAAGAAGAACTGTAAGAACTGGAGCTACCAAATTTTGGGACAACATTCTTATAAGTTGCACGCAGCTTAAATTTGTCTTAAAACTGTGTCACGCCCACTTCCGCCCATGAAAATCACAAAAAACTTCACCAAATCTATACTGTATTGAATTTCGGTTAGTGAAATCAAAATGAGACATAAGGAATATTATGCGGACGTTTTCTGAAAATTTTAGTATAATCGGATCATAAACATGGGAGATATAGGCAAAAAGGTTGGATTTTCAGGCAGGCCCTTAACCGCTGCAAAAGCATACCATGTGCATGTTGCCTATGTGGTCGCAGGTTCGAGCCCTGGCCAGGTTATTATATATACATATAATTATAGGGAAAATATAAAATATATGAGATATTTGGCTTAAATTCATCAATACTTAACCAATTTAAGTTAATTGAGTTAGTCGTGAAGTAGTTTATTAGCTTTTCAGTTCTTTCAGAAATTAAACCTGAAATTCCAAAATATGCAGTCGACGGACATTACCACCAGGCAGACTTTGACCGGCCAAAATTAGTGTTGATCATAATTATAATGTGTTTAATGTTGAAATTGTTTGTAACAGGCAGAAGGGGACTCTATAAAGTATATATATTCTTGATCAGTGTCACCAGCCTTCAGATTTAGCCATTTTTGTCTGTTCGTCTATCGGTTTGTGTGAAACAACATATCTCAGAGACTGTAAGAACTGGAGCTACCAAATTTTGGGACAACATTCTTATAAGTTGCACGCAGCTTAAATTTGTCTTAAAATTGTGCCACGCCCACTTCCGTCCATGAAAATCACAAAAAACGTCACCAAATCTATACTGTCTTTAATTTCGGTTAGTGAAACCAAAATGAGACATAAGGAATTCTATGCGGACGTTTTCTGAAAATTTGAGTATAATCGGATCATAAACATAGGAGATATAGGCCAAAAGGTTGGGTTTTTTAGGCAGGCCCTTAACCGCTGCAAAAGCATACCATGTGCATGTTGCCCATGTGGTCGCAGGTTCGAGCCCTGGCCAGGTTATTATATATATATATAATTATAGGAAAAATATAAAATATATGAGATATTTGGCTTAAATTCATCAATACTTAACCAATTTGAGTTAATTGAGTTAGTCGTGAAGTAGTTTATTAGCTTTTCAGTTGTTTCAGAAATTAAACCTGAAATTCCAAAATATGCAGTCGACGGACAATAGCACCAGGCAGACTTTGACCGGACAAAATTAGTGTTGATCATAATTATAATGTGTTTACTGTTGAAATTGTGTGTAACAGGCAGAAGGGGACCCTATAAAGTATATATATTCTTGATCAGTGTCACCAGCCGAGCCAATTTAGACATTTTAGTTGTCCGTCTACCCGTCTTTGTGAAACAACATATCTCAGAGACTGTAAGAACTGGAGCTACCAAATTTTGAGACAACATTCTTATAAGTTGCACGCAGCTTAAATTTGTCTAAAAACTGTGCCACGCCCACTTCCGCCCATGAAAATCACAAAAAACGTCACCAAATCTATACTGTCTTGAATTTCGATTAGTGAAACCAAAATGAGACATAAGGAATTCTATGCGGACGTTTTCTGAAAACTTGAGTATAATCGGATCATAAACATGAGAGATATAGGCAAAAAGGTTGGAATTTTAGGCAGGCCCTTAACCGCTGCAAAAGCATACCATGTGCATGTTGCCTATGTGGTCGCAGGTTCGAGCCCTGGCCAAGTTACTTATTTATTACGGTTTTTTTTGGGTCTTTTAGATTGTTCTTTTTTTTTAATTATTTTTTTTTTTGCAATTAAACTATTAATTTAAGAAATATATTTCGATTGTAGTCAATGCACAGCAGCAGCAAGTCTGATTGGCTCACGTCAATGTGATTATTACGAATAAGAAAAAGCAAATAATAATGCCACTAGATACCCGGTATAAAAGACATTGTGCATTAAATAAAAAAGAGAAGAGTTCAATGCTAATTCTGAAAAAGCGCATTTTTAATATGAAAATGAGGAACTAAGTATTACGACAATCGCCCTGCGAGCCTAAGCCATGAGAGTAGCTTAGTGGTCTGCGTCGACGCAGTTTTTTACTTATGCGAGGTCGGGGGTTCAGTCCCCCACAACTTCCGAAACCAAATATATAGTCTATATGTTTTTACTTTTGTGTAGAAATTAATTAATTTATATTACTTGTTACTAAATTGTTAATAGCCACATTGACGTGAGTGTATAATCTTAGAAAACTCGAGTTGAGAGTTAGGTTTATATATTTCCTTCCAATCGCGTGTTTTGAATACTGACATATCCCCAAAAAAAACAAAGGCTCTTTCTTCATATTTAAAATTAAATATATGTTGTCGTATGTATATTTGCATCATTCCATTACAATTACTATAACTTACGCATAATTGTTTGTTTATGTTTGTTTTCGTTTCTTTAAAATATGTTGTAGTTGTTTTCTTATTATTTCGTTTCTTGTTTTTTATTTGCTTAAATCAATATTGTTGTAATATGCCAAGTTTATAAGTGAGTGTGTTTTTTTTCTTGGGGGTTGAGGGGAAAGGGCTTAAAGGGAGCTACACGAGACGAGTGTTAATGTTTACTTAAATTTTTTTGTTGCCTTTTAAAAGCATTGTCACGTGTGCATCCACCGGCATACGTACGTATATAAATGTGTTTGCTTTAATTACTAATTATCATATGTGTGTTTTGTTTGGGTCTCCTCTCCTCTCTCTATATATATATATATATATATTCATTAATCGTTTCATTATTTTGCAATTTATGCTAGGGGGCGTGAGGCGGGCGGCGGAGGGCGGGGTTCGTGGCTTCCATCTCGATTTTATTATTAATTAAAAATACAGCTACATACAGACATATCATAAATCATAAACGATGGGCTTGAACAAAGGTGTAAGGTGTACCCTCTACTACGATCCTCCATCCTGCTCCTCCTCTCCATCATCGTCCATCCAGTTTAAGCCACGCCTCGCAGGAAGGATTGGTTTAAAAAAGAATGCTCTATTTTTACAGGGTTTTGTTTTTTGTTTTTTGTTTTGTTTTAGGCTCACTTAATTGCACATTACTAATTAGATCCTAAAGCATAAAGTTCCGTTTTTATTTACGATTACGACGAGTTCTCTTCGATCTTCGACTGTGGTTTTGGTTCATTGATTGATTTGCAATTGCTTGTTGTTGTTGTTGTTTCGTATTGTTGTTGTTGTTGTGGCTTGAACAGAATTTGAAACCTGTCTATATATATATAAATATATATCATATATATAACGGCCGAGAGCGAGCTTAGCTTATAAAGTATTAAAAAGTTTTGCAAATATATATGAATTTAGCATTCGTTTATTATTAAATTGTAACTAAACTCATGAAGGTACAACGAAAACCACTTCTATAATATGGTTAATTAATGATTTGTTTGTGTGTGGTCTATGTGTCCTCGCTCTTGTTTTTAGGGAGATAAACGGCCTTGGTTCAGAGTTGAATAAATTATGCTATGCTAGAAAATTGTTGGTCTACATAATGGTTGCCTTTCCTGCTCTCTGTACTCTCTGTTGCATTTAGCATTTAAATACGTAATCATAGTGATCGGTACAGTTAATAATTAATTAATAGTGAAAGACATTTTTTGCTAAACAAAAATCAACTATAGATAAAACATAAAAAAACTTGATATCGTTATCATTTATCGTGTTTGCTTGCGTCTTGTTTTTGTTTTCTTTTCTTTCTTGTTTCTTTTAGTTATTCTCTTGTGTGCTCGCTTAATTATCATTTAAAATTAACATAATATTTAAGAGAAGACCTATCGTTTGACAAAAAAAAAAAATAAAAAAATAATATGTATAAGTTGCCATTTTGCTAAGGCAACATTATAAAATTATGTTTTCTTGTATTTGATTTTTAGGCGACGTCGTGTACAGGTTTCTCTTTCTTCTTCTCTTGGCTTTGCTTTATACTTAACATCCCATGTATAGGGATATATATGTACATATCAATCGTATCATACATATATATGCCGTATAAATGAGTGTGTTGTGTTGTGCACATTTCGCAAGTTAGACTTTAATGTAGTGCGCACTCGAAAAACACACTGTAAGCAGTTCTCTATCTATCCCTCTCTGAATCAGGTTATATATGCTTGTATATATATCTCTGAAATTCGGTAGGTAATCCTGTCTCCTTTCTACCCAAAAAAAGCTGGACATATGCACTACCAACTGCATAAACTGTTTTGGGGAAAGGAAGACTGCTGCTGCTCCTGCTGTGTGTGTGTTGTGGTGGGTGTGGATTTATGCGCTGCCTATGCTTCGATGTGTGTGAGTGTGAGAGAGAGGGGTGCGTGCGGGTGGTGCGTGTGTGTGGACACAGAACACACATTTAAAAACGATAATTCTCATCGGCCATGTGAACGGCCCACAGAAATTTGGTTCTTTGCGTTTTGTTGAAGATCTTCTCGATCGGCACTCCATTCTTTTTACACCTACAAAAATAAGGGTAAAGGTAAGGTAAGGGTATATGAATATCAAGGCTAAAACGCACCATGCCACCGATATGCGTGGATCGAGATAATTTAGCTTAGATGTGCCCAGGGCAATGGTCTTATTCTCGTCTCTATCAGTCTCTTGTAATTCCAGTTTCTTTAGCTGATCCTTCAGGCGCTCCAGCTGCTTGCCCTTCTTATCGGAATTGATCTTCTCCTTCATGGAGCCACGCTTGGCCGCCTTCTTCAAGTCCTGGAAGGCCATAGAGGTCAAGTTATATTATAAAATACATTTATACCAATAATAAACTGAATAAAAATGTAAAAAATACATGCTTTTGTGTTTATTAAACAAACCAAAGCTAAAACAGATAAGTATACTTTTTTCGCCCATACTCACATGATATTCGGCCTCGCAATCATCGATGGCATCGCGCTTGGCCTTAATCTTCTCTTTTAGGTTCTCCATGGACTTCTGATGGCCCTTGGGCACGGACCGCTGATGGTTACAAAGGATGGCAACGGCGCGATTGGCCCGATTATAGGCCAACAGCTTCTCCGGCACCGTCGCACTTGGATCGGTGAGTAGATCCAGCTGACTTTGCAGAGTTTTAGAAGCGTTGTACGTACGGAATACCTTGGCCGTGAGTCCTATACATGGAAAACATTTTAGTGTTTTCCTGCGAAGAGTATTAGGTTGAATAACATACCATCCATCAGCTCCTTGAGATGCTCGTTGAGCACCTGGGTGTTGAGGCGATCGAAGAGATCGTCGCCCTCCTTCTTGTGCTCCATGAACAGCTCGAGGTTCTTGAAGACGCGCTTCTCCACCTCGACCTCGTTGTAGTAGCGAATGGAATCCTTACCGGGGAAGTCGAACACCACCACGTTCTCTTTGCCATTCAGCTCCTTGTGCAGCTGGACATGCTCCACGCGCAACGAACAGCAGCCGACGGTGTCAGCCTGATCCTCATCCTTTTCGTTGCCCGCCCTGAGCGCCAGTTTGTCGATGAAATAGAGGGCCACCGCCCGCTGACGAACACGCATCTCCTTGGACTTCCACTCGTCGCGATAGGTGGCACGGATCTTATCGATAACCTTGTCCAGGCGACGCGCCGTCTCGTACTTTATGTGATCCTTCTCGCCCTTCAGCTTCGACGAGGGATTCAGCATAATATACTTGACCTGGCCCTGCACATTCTCGATCCAGGAGGCCAGCCAGGTGACCGTGTTGTCGTGGCGCACCTCCTTCCATCGCGAACCAGAGGGCGGCGGTGGCACCTTAGAGTCTTTGCCACAATTGATGGACACATCGCTGGCCTGGATGCGTCGCTTGATCATGCCCATTTTGGGATGTTCGCCGCGGCCGCGGAAGAGACCAGGCGGCTCCAGCCGGAAGTTGCCAATCTTCTCCTTGTGGCCATCGATCATACAAAAGCCGTACTCCTTTATTAGCGCCTCGTTCTCGTTCTTCTTGACCAGCTTCTCCTCCTTGGTGGCCGCCTTGCGCTTCTCGGATTCCGCTTGGAAGAAATCGAACATCTCCTGGAAGTTGCACTTGCGGAAATCCTTGATTATCTCCTTCTCCTTGGACGTCATCGACTTGCGGAAGTCCTTGAAGAAGTTGTTGTTGAACACATCCTTGGTGCAGTAGTCATGATTCAACATCTTGGCATAGAAAGTGGCCGCCTCCTCCGTTTCCTCCGACAGCTCCAGCGGCTTGCCGTCGTAGAAGAAGCGGACGTTGCGAGGCACGCGCTCATACGGTGGGGCAAACACCGGTCCCTTGTGCTCCAGCGTTGACCACTTGACGCCATCCTCGCGCTTTTCCTCCTCCCACCTAGAAATGGAAAGATAATTAATTAGTATTTCATTCAGAGATGCTTTAGAGTCTGTCTACAATTACAAGAATGATGGCCACAAACCCCAATATATCGTTTAAATTATTTTATTATAATTATACTATTTTGTATGCCAAAAAATCAAGTTCTAGTTTAAGAAAAATATTCGTTTATTTAAATATTACTAGCAATAGTCACCCTACAATATTCCACCCTAAAACCCGCTCCTAACCATCGAACTTGCTGCTCTTGTTCTTGGATGACGCTCTTCCGTCGGACTCTTCTCTTCCTGGCCGTTGCAACGGTGGCCAGTGGCGCTACTATGCCTATTAGCTGCTGCCTAAAAACGAGGCAAACACTTCGATTTCCAAATGGAAGCACTGCCGCCGCCAGCCAGCGCATTTGTTTTCTTTTTTATATCTCCGTTTTTTTTTATCACATTACGCAAAGCGGCGGCGGTGGCGTTCAAACCTAACCTCAAAGTCTGCTAGTGTGAATGTGTGTGGCTTGTTCAAGTAGCTCGCTCAGCTGTTTACTGGTCGGGGGGTCGTCGTCATTGCACGCGTTTCGTGGTGAATGTCGTGGACACAGTGTTCCCCAAGCAGTTCGCTCCCCACATGCGCTGTAGGCGAAAACACAGCGCAGGCGGCGCATAGCTGTCAGTACTCACAGTCCGTTGTCTGTGTGACTTTCAAAATGTAGGTCAGTGACATTCAAACTTCACAGGCAAACACATGGCATTCGCACTCACGCACACGCACTCACACACACTCACACACAACACGTGTGCACACGTCATTTTCAGTTGCGAGGGCGTGTGGGTTTTTGTTGTTATTGCAACCAGTACAGAAAATAATGTATATTTAACCACCTCTTGCCTTACTCAAATTCATGTTTTTGCTGTTAATGATTAATCAAAGCCTTTCACCTCAAGTAACCTTCGCCAAAAAGTTAAAAAGTTTATCCTAAATGTAATAACAATAAAATGAATCATGATACCTTATCGGCAGTTAATAAAGTCATTGATTTTATAATATCTATATGCTTTAAAGTCGAAGAATATAATTCGTATTGAAATACCTAGTTGGTTAGTTAGTTAAATCAGATCTCGGGATCTATACAATTTAGATAAAGGCTTATATTTATCTATTCGTACTCTCCTCAAAATGTGGCTAATCAAAAAGGGGTCTGCATTAAGAATTAACTTCGCTTACCATCTCCACACCTCCTCCTCCTCCTCCTTGATCTTCTGGCGTTTGGTGGGCGATATATTCTCCGTCTTGACCTGACTTCCCGACTCCTGTACACAAAATTGAATGACAATTAGTTAATCATCAGGAAAGTCTCCGAAAAAATTAGCAATGCCTACCTTTTTAATCTTTTTCTTTTTGGGCTTAACACTGCCATAATCGTCTTCGGCCTCCTCCTTGACTCGCTTCTTCTTGCTCTTCTCCTTGGCCTCCTTCTTGATCTTCTTGCGCGCCAGCAGCGGAATGTCATCGTCGTCGTCGTGGCCGCCACCGCCATTTGCCGAATCGGGTGCCTCCTGCTTGCGTTTTCGCATGGCCAGCGGCACATCCTCCTCGTCGTCCATCTCATCGTCTTCATCCTGATCGTTGTCGTTCATGGTGCTATCGTCTTCGACGTAGGTTTGCTCATGCTTCACCTCAAACGGCGGCTCATCGGCCCGAAACTGGGACATGGAGTAGTCACAGGAGCTGGCCTGTGACAGATCGTTCATGCTCTCGTCTTCCTTCTTGATTTCGACAATAGATTCCTCGTAGCCGTTCTTGTAGTTAAGGCCATCGTTGGCATTGCCATTACCATTACAGTTGACATTGGCGTGGGTTGAGGCATCGTACCCACCGAGCTGCTGCATATGGAAGGGATCGATGGAGCCCGCGTGTATTGGCGGTTGGGAGACGGGCTCTGGCTTGACAAACACTCCGTCGTAGGATGGCGGTTCCTTCGAGGAGGACGAGCTGCTGTGACGCGAACTGGAATGTTTGCTCTTCGATGATGAAGACGACGAGGAGGAGCTCTTGTGACTGCTGCTGCTGCGCTCCTTATCACGGGAGCTGGACGAGGAGGACTTGTGACGGCTGGACGAGCTGCTACTGCTGCGATCCCTGTCCTTGTCACGTCGCTCCTTATCCTTTGAAGAGCTCTTATGGTGGCCGGATGATGACGACGATGACGAGGACTTGTGTTTGCTGCTGCTACCGCTGCTTCCTTCCTTGTCCCTATGACTCGATGAGGAGCTGCTGCGGTGTGAGTTGCTGTTGCTGCTGTCGCGATCCTTGTCCTTGTCCCGATGCTTCGACGAGGAGCTGCTGCTGCTACTGCTCTTGTGCCGATCCTTGTCGCTAAAAAAGGATAGAAATACCATGATTATTATTAGTGTTTTTTTTTTACTGGTTGTATACCCTTGCAGCAGAAACTGTCTCTTGGTTTGTAAGCTTAACTATTCTCTGTCTGTTTAAAACGGAACTCTGCGGAATATGGTTCAATCTCACGGAAAAAATGGGTTAAGTGTTCATAAATAAATTGTTTGCAAAGATAATTGAATCAAGTTTAACTGTAATTGCTATTTTATGTGGTTTGTAAAGTTGTTGCAACTAGTTTTCTGTTAGATCTGAATACTATAATCCCTTCTACTGCTACCTTATTACCCTTTTAGAAGATTCTACTGAAGTCTTCTTTTTCCTATGTCCGTATGTAGCTACCATTAAATTCTGTTATTTCTTCTATGTAATACCTTACCATATCCCAAATCATACTATTCCAATTAAGAGGATTCTACTTCAAGATTCTATTACTTGAAGCCATGTATTTCCAAGTTTCTGTTAAAAATCCAACTATCTCAACTATCCCAACTATGTGATTCCAAATAATATGATACCGTTTAAGATTTTCCTTCATCCCAAGTATTATCATACTATTCCAAGAGATGTCGATAAAATATCCCCACTATTTGATCCCATATGTCTCTATATTGTTTAAGAACATTCCGTTTCTACTTTACCATTCACATTAACTATATATATATTAACATTTCCTTTGAATTTGATTCTACATAAAATTCGTGCTTCCACAGACATTAAAATATTCTAGGAGATTCCAAGTAATTGATCCCGAACTGAACCTCGCCATTCCCTACATTATATTCCATATCTGCGTATTAGCTGGGGTGCCTCTTGTAGCGTTACGACATACCGACTGCTGCTCTTGTGATCCTTGGACGAGCTGGAGGAGCTGGAGCTCTTGTGCTCCCTGTCCTTATCACGATGCTTGTCCTTGCTGGAGGATTTATGCTTGCTGCTCCCACTACCACTTCCGCTGCTGCTGTGGTGGTGGTGGTTGTGGGACTGGTGGTGGTGTCCATTGGTGGTCACCCCGTTGGACTGCACCATCTCGCAGCTGCCACCATTTTGTGCGTGGATGTTCTGCAAGAGAGAAAGAGAGAGAGAAAAATTTAGAGATAGAGATGAGTGGAAAATGAGGAAAGTAAGAGTAAATAGGGGCCAGAAACCTGTGCATTCGTCATTTCTTGGCAGCTTCTACTGCTCTTGCTGCTCCACCTCTCCTGTTCTTTTCACTTTTATTACTTATTATTTTCTCCTTGACTTTTTTTTTTAGTTTAAATTCTGATTAAAAGTCGAGCGGCGTGCGTGTGTGTGCGCTCACCACGTGGTGAAAAATCAACCCTAACAAATGCCGCGTAGGAAAATTTATGCGGAACAGCAACAACAACAATGAAGATGTTAGAAGAAGAAGCAGAGCGATGGCGACTCAAGATTCCGCTTCCGAATGGGAAATGGGAATCGAAATCGGCCTATCGGTTGGAATAGGTTAAGAAACGATGCCAAACAATGGCACACGCACACACCACCTTACACACACACCACTACACTGGAGAATACATAAAATCGGCTGAGTTTTACACTTTTTGCAGCATAATTCTTTTACTTTTTTTCTTTATACGTGGGCACGCACACTTGCACACCCGGGGTGTGTTATTGTTGTTGTTATTGGGGTGGAAAATCGGACTTATCAGAATGAAAAAAAAAAGAAGTGATGAACATATGTACATAGGATTTGTAATTGCAAAATGGGACACTTGCAATTACATACAAAAGAAATAAAATAATGAGCTACAATAACAACAAACACATGTGATTTTAAATTTATTTGTTGTTGTTGCTGCGGACCAAGGTGACCAAGTGTGACCACACTACGGGCAACTAGAAAACAACAACAAAATGCGAGCCATATAAATAAGGCAACTGGTAATAACTACGGTGGAGCTAAAAATAACCATTCAGATAATGGTTAATTACTAAGTTTCAGCCGCCATAGGGAAAAAAAGGGTTGAATGATCGAAGAATAAAATGAAAAGAAAAGCAACTACAAAAATACCAAGTTGGTATGTCGAGAGCGGTCACACTGTGCCAAATACATTTCGTTTCGTCTGTTCGGCTTTTCTCCTTCCTCCCCTGCCCACTGCCAGTCACTCCCGTCCCGCATCCACACTTGCCACTTGCATTGTCGCCATTTTCGTCAATTACCAAAAGGCCTTTTTGCTGCTTTTGCTTTGCTCTGCTCTGCTCCGCCCGCAATTTGTTCGTATAGTACGCACTGCGGGCGGGCAGCGACGCGTAGCACCACTTGCAAATGCGTTTTTTCCTTTTTGGCCTTTTTCCTTTTTAAATTTTATTACTTTACAGCAGCCAGGCAGGCAGGCAGGCGCCTATTCAACACGTTTGCACTTGCCTTTGGCTTAATTACATAAAAAGAAGGGGCCTGAGTGGGGTCGAAAAGGGAAGGAAGGAATTTTCTCGGAACTTACATTTTCCGCAGCCACATCTCCGCTCATTTTGCACAGTTACTGCTCGGCGTTTTTGTCCGTCTTTTCCCTTTGCTCCGCACTTTCGGACCCCGTTTAATTTCGTTCCGTCCGACCCGTACGATGATCCGCACAATACGACAGTTTTCCGGGCAGTGTGTAGGTGCTGTCTGCCAGTATGTGGAAAGTGGAAGGCTCTTTTCAATTCTCTCCTGTTTGCTTCTTGCGTTCTGCCTTCTCTGCTTTTTCGCTTCTTTCGCCTTGAAAAGCAGCACACAGCAGCCACGCGAACGTCACAATCCGAGCAGTGTGACCCGATAACGATAAAAAACCGTCCGGCCCAGAAAAATAAATACCATTAAATACCATGTTACTCAATTTTGCCATAAAATATTTCAAATACCAAAACCAGTTAAGCTGATGGGAAAGAAATCAATATACGATACATTATATAGTTTTTGACCATATATTTTAATATAGACTTCCATTTACATTTTGCATTATGGGAAAACAGTGCATCCTTTTGTATAGGAAAAGTGTTGTATGTAACATAGATGTATTGACAAAAAGCTAAACGTGATTTATGGAAAACTTAAGTGCCTTTCATACACGTTTTTAAATTATTTTTTCTTTTGAATGTTTTTTATTTCTTTCTTGTAAGTATTTACTTAAAATTTACTTTGTGGAAATTTTGGAAAACTTCGATGTATCGGGCGTCGATATTTTTTCCAGCTCTTATATTTTTGGTATTTTACGGTATGTTCCCCGATAAGCGTCTCTACATTTATCTTTTGAAAAAAGTACGCGCCTTGCCTAATCCTGTCCTGTCCTGAAGACTTTCTCACTGGAAGACTTGATTTCTACGCTTTTACTTTCTGTTTCAGGATAATACCCGATACATTTGGCCACATACCGAATCCGTTAGGAACCGGAACTTTTATTAAATCATGGCATTACCAGGGAACGCCTTAATTACCATGAAATACCCTCCACAATTGCTGAAACATCTTGGAACAGACCCTATTCAGACATATAAAGTTTGAATCAGCTAAGATGTTTGTTTCTTCTATTATTTATATCTCTAATTGAAATTGACTCAACGATAAGCATTAATATCCATTGTTTTGTATGTAGGTACACAAGTTTATTCACTAATACATTAGTTTAATATTAATTTAGATAAAAAAAAACAAATGCATAACAAACATTTAACAGAGTTCTCTTATTTTTTTGCCTTAGCTTTTTTCTTCTGGTTTTTGTTGTATGTGTATGTAGTTGTGGTTGTGTGTGTTCGGTTTTTCTTAGTTTTCTTTATTTTCTTTAATGTTACACCAATTCATTTAGTTTACATCGAACCATATACATATAGGCATCTAATTATGCTGTATATACATATGTATATATCTGTGTAAATTGTACTTGGCTGTTGTTGTTGTTGTTATCGATACACTCGAGATAATTCCGGTACTCTCTTCTATAGCATTAACAACATTAAACATCTATAAAAAGGTGTATGTGTGGTTCCGTACAGTAAATTTAATTTAACTATTAATGAATATTTGCATTATTCATTACGACAAAACTAAACCGAATTAAGTTTACGTTGTTTTACTCGTTTTTTGTTTAGATTTCTGCGTGTATCTATGTATGTATAGTATGTGTTTATGTAGTTGGTAACAGTCTTTTATCACGTTTAGTTTGGGTTATGCGCATAACGCATAACGTATGGTACATAGGTACATATATATATTTATAGTATATTTAATGTATATTCCGATTTAGCCTAATAATTGTTTATATATATCCTTCCATTTATGCTAATCCTCCTCCGTCCTCCGCTTTCGATTTCGCTGAAATTGCATTTTGTTTGTCAAATTTCTCTAATTTAAAAACAAAAACAAAAAAAAGTATCTAATATAACGAAACTCTGAAACTACTAGAGGTTTTGCCATAGAAATCCATAAAGATTCCAAAAGACTTCAAAAAGTGTTCCAAACACACATCAGGTGACCTAAAATATCTCAGGAACTGCAATATTTTCTTTCAGTATAAAAAAGTAAGGAAGAGTTTCTAAATAGAATCGAAATAAAAACAGCAATCGGAGCTGGAAACCGGAAACGGCAGCAGTTTCACTTCACACTCGTTACTAGTTACTTGTTACTCGTTACTCGTTACATGCATGTAAAAGTCCGCTCTACGTGGTACGCTATGTTAAAAGAACAACAAACTGAACAAACAGCATGTGTGTATGTGGTGTAGGTGTGCGTGAGTTTTGTGGGCGGGGGCATATCCATGTAAAGTATGTTTGTCTCAGGCTCACTCATAGGTTGGGACTACAGGTAGTGCTTATCTATCCGTAATTATAATTGTATCTGTTCTGCAGCTGGTCTCTCACAATCATAAGTCTATGCACTATATATATGTATATATTTTTCTTGGGACATTCCGCTTTTGGGGCTTGAGCTGGCTGCCAGGACAGTAGTAGTTATCACATCGATGAAACCCTTCTTCAGTCGAGAGCTGATCTCTCCCTCCTTTTGTGTCTCTTATATTCTGTCTAGTCCTGTTCCCGATCATGACTCGTCGTCTCCTGTTGTTGCTCCTGCTGCTGTGATACCTGGTTGGGCGGCTCCGATTCCGGGGACTTACGGGCGCCGGCTTTGTTTTGCAGCTGCACCTCGTACTCGCTCTTGATGTTCACATACAATTCGCTCTGCTTCTGGTGTTCCTCCTGCAAAAGAATCAGAAATTCGGGATGTTTAGTTCAGGACTTCAAAGACTTTAGCGTAGTATTCGTAATTAACCCGGGTGGTAATCGTAGCTTACCATGATCTCATCAAAGCGCTGGTGGGCGTGAGGCAACTCGTATCGCTGGCCCTGATCCCGCAAATTCCTGGCCACATTAAGCTGCTGCGTCAGCGTTCTTCCAATTTGATCCAGAGATGTGTTCAGTACGTGCTCGATTTCTACAGGATAAAAATCATAATAGTACGATAAAGACAAGGAAATTCAACTGGAACTCACCAGTGCTGGGGATAAAGCGGCGCTTGGAGGAGTGCTTTTCCTCGCTTTCCGCCAGAGCCGTGCTGCTCCTTTTCAGGGCGGACCCAACGGGCAGGGGATCGGGAGTGAGTGGAGCCTGACAGAAGTCGCAGGGGGATCGGGACTCACTGCAGGTGCAACTGGACAGCAGGGAGGTGGGCGACTTGGCTGCCGATCCCTGAACACCGCGCAAATGTTTCGCCGCCGTCACATTGACCACACTGATACTCTTGGAAATCGAGGACTTGACGGAGGACGCTTCCGGGGGTACCAGGGCTAGAGGCGGGGTCTTGGAGCTCCCCTGACTGTGATGGGACAGAGCCGATGAGTCGCTGTGGTGCGTGCGTCCGTGATGGAGCTGCAGCTGCGGCTGTTGCTGCTGAGGGTGGTGTTGCGATTGATGATGGTTGTATGGATCACCGAACTCAGACATGCTGCGTGCCCCGTCTTCCGGATCCTCATCATCCTCTTCGTCGTCCTCCTCCTCGTCGTCCTCATCGCCCTCCAGTTGAGCACCATCTTCGCCGGACTTTTGCAGGTTCTGAATGAGTCTAAGTACCGCCTTCTCGAGCAGAGCCGGATGCTCTGAGGCCGGCACATCGACGGTGGACTGCGGTATCCGTGTGTTGATGATCACCGAGAACTTCTTCTTCATCTCCTGGACCCGCCGCTTGCCCTCCTCCTCGTCCAGAAGTGTGTTGACGCAGACAAACGAGTGCACCTTGTTCGTCTCCTTGTCGATCTCCAGGTAGCCCTTGGATTGCAGGTAAATGATGTGGCCATTCCGGGTGAACAGACGATAAGTGGATTCGCCATACGAACTGTTGCAGTCGTACACTGTGAGAATATTAGGGCAAATTAGTTTAAGACCAAATACCATTAGGAATTTGAATAAAATGTGCAAGAACTGGAATACTTACTCTGCCGCAGGGCCACGATTACCCAGCGCACGTCGTCGTTGTGCATAAAGGTGAACGGACTGAGATTGAGCACCTCGTCAGTCATGTAACCGGCCACGATGCCAATGCGTTGATCGCAGTCGATGATCCTGCCATCGATTAGGTGGCGAGTCTTGTACTCCAGCGTGTTGGCATCGATCAGACGATTGACGATCTTCGGCGGACGGATGATCCGAGCGCAGGCAGTCAGAATCTGCAGGGGAAAGCGACAAAATGAGCTATTAATTGAACAATTGATTACATAGGATGATGACAGAGTACTTACAATATCGTTGCCGCTGATCGTGTGCAGTGGAATGGCGTCGTCACGACCGCGGGTCCTTCTGATCAGCTGTAGACTGGAGCTCAACGTATTGGAGCGTACGCCCCGCGGAGCTTCGTCGCTGCGCCGGAAGCAGCCATCGATTTTGACCACCTCGTAGGCGGTGGGCTCAGATCGTGGTCCCGCACGAGCTAACCTGCATATCGGGCATATATCATTATATTTATATACATATCTTGAAATATGTATATCCATTATCTTGCCCTCACCTCACACGAAAACTACGACGGTCTTCACGCAGCTTCCGGTCAATGTAGTCCTCCTCGGACTTGCTACGCTGACGGGGCTCGCCCTCCGCATCCGAGTCACCATTGGCATCGAAGAGGTTCTCCAGCTCGGTGGGGATCAGCTGCTGCTTGAGCATATTTTGGTCCTCGGGATGGGTTATCTGCATGATGCTCTGGCCGTACAGGTCCGTCTGGCAGTGGCCCAAATGCTGTTCGATGCTGGACGAGATCAGCAGGATGTGGCCGTGGCAGGTCAGGGCCAGGAAGAAGCTGTCCAGCATGCTCATCAGCGTGTCCGTGATCTGTGGCCGCTGTTGGAGCAATGACTTGCCAAAGGCTAGAACAGGAGTTAATTTATTAGTTATTTGGTGTTATTTCTAGGGACTTGAAATCTATTGTTAGAAAGCCTATAAGAATGTTTCTTAGCTGCTTTCGAATATATTTATTTATTTAAAATAAAAACCTATCCTTACCGTGCTTTAATCGAAGTCCATGGGTGGCGAATCGCAAGACGGCTGTCTTGTCCACTCGTCGAGGCGATTCCGCCACATGGGGCACCATAGTGGAGAGGTCCTGGATGGAGCGATTCAGTTTATCCCGGCGATTCTTCTCCGCTTTATTTCGAGCCTCGCGTCCGCTGAAAAGGATTTAAAAAATACTCTTAGTATATAGAGATTACAAAATAAATGTTACAAAATTCAAATAATTTAAGTAAAAAATATTCAAATCGGATATAAATGAGAGCTCCTGGAGCAGCGCTCCGCAAAAATTGTAAATTTCTATTATTTGAAGAACTTTGGTATCGTAAGCTCTCTGGATTCTCCGGCTAAAGCCCCAGATTAATGACGATAATAGAGGTATTATGCAATGCGCCGGACAAGTAGTCGGTGTAAATTGTTCAGATATACGACAAGCGCTTGCTGATTGGGGTAGGAAGGTGCCAGTGCAGTTGCTGGTGCCGGTGCCGGTGTTGGTATTGGTGCTCCAGGTAAAGGTGGAGATTAGCAACTAGGTTTTTATATAAGGTATGTTAATTGTTATTACAGGAAGTTATTTAACACACAAGGAACTGAAGTCTAGACAGATTTTAGTGAGCTTGATTAATGATAACCATATATAATATAAAACATAAAGAATTTGATCCAGGACCTACTTCAAGTCATTAATTAATTTATAGACTCTTCACTATCTGTTACATTGTATATTATATATATACATGATACGTAATATATAGTATTTCCCTACTGTGCAGCGTAGATATACACAAAGCTCTCCTCGAACAATCCCGGTTATCTGCTCACGACTTTGCAGCCTGCACTCGAAAGCTCCGGCCATTTTCCGTATTCCCAATTTGCACATACCGCCAGTAACCGTAACCGTACTGCATAGTCTGAATCAAATATAATATAATACAAGTGCAAACACCTATACATATAGGCGGCGCATGACTTGGCATTTCGATCGGCGGTTACGCAGTCATAGGTATTGCATAGTGCTCCCGCCCGGCTATACTATGACAACAAAAAAGTCGGAGTGCTGTCAATAATTATCAGATTGTCAGGGGTGTCGATTTCGGGGGGATGTGCGATATGCGATTCAAGTGCAATGATCACGCTCTTGATTATTGCATAAAGCGATATGTATTTTAACAAGATGTAATAAAGTTGTATTTGATTGAAAACCCCAAAATAATATCAATAATAATATTTACAAAAACTTGTAACAGATTTTACATTTTTCACTCTATCTCTACTATGTATATAATTTAGTGGCTTGTTTCATTCAATATTATATTTTTAAATACTGTTAGGATAACATTTATACTTTCCATTTAGATCTGGTCACATAGTTACACTTGCTTTCTATTCACACCTGGTCACACAGTGACAACTGTTGTTTAATCAAACCTGGACACATTGAATTTAATATTTCCTGTGCTGAGATCAATCTTTTGCTTTTGGGATAATTATGTGCATATTTTCATCGGCTCTTCGATGAATTCATGAGTAATTTATACGGAAATGCGAGATTGCTGCGTTCGATTAGCAATGGCTACCGCTGCTGCTGCTACATTGTTGTTTTAGCACATACATAGACTCCACCCCAACCCCCTCCGGCTCTCAGCTCTCGCCTGGCCATTCTGATGTAATTTATTTTAAAACGCAATTGCAAAACAAGTTCGCAAAATACACACACACACACACACACGCACAGACTTGGGCAAGTGCGAAACGAAGTGCAGGAGCAATTGCAATTGCAATGGCAAAGGCAATGTAAACAGCAAAAAAAGTGAAGAAAATAGGAAAAACAAAACGAGAAAAAACAAGGAAAGTGCGCAACAGTTCGAGTAAACAAATACAGGCGGTCACGAACACCAACGGGAGTGTACATGGCGAAAATAAACGGCATTCGGGAGAGCCACCATTTTGAGTTAATGATCGAGTCATCTAATTCAAACCTGGTCACATTACTATTAAAATAATGGGAAATACTGCAAGGCGGTATTTCCCATTATTTTAATAGTAATGTGACCTAGCACCCAGCGAGCATTATAAATTGTTAATAATAATTAATAATAACAATTCAATTATATTACATTTTTCCCCATGGTTTCTTACATAAATATATCTCTGATAGACTCACATTTGAGTTGAAAATGATTGTAAAATAATCAATTTAGAATATATACCGTCTGGGAATTAATAACATTAGCATATTGATTTAAGAAATATAATTTTTTCAAGTGCAGAACAAGAGGAGCGTGTGCGCATTGGAGAAAATTATTCCTGGGAAGTTTGGCAACATGGTGGGCTTTGTGGCCAGGATTAAGTGGTAGATGGAAAGTTTTCCAGGACTAAGCTAGAAAATTGGCAACAGTGAATAAGACAAGGCAGAAATGTTCAATTTAAACTAACCTTAGTCAATAAATAAATTAAAATTTAGCGGATTTCAAGAAATAAGACAAAGTTCTTGCGAAATACAAGAGTATTTTTAAAAGCAAGCGGAAATTTGCCAATAATAATTAACGCTGTAATACAACACCCAGCTGCCTTTGTGCTTATTAATGCAATTTAAAAATAGCTAAGCTATAATCAACACATAAAAACAAACAATTAAAAGTTGCCATAAACCCAAAATGTAACTATTCGAATGCCTTTTTCTTGGATCATAATTTCCAGAAGCTAGGCTAATTATTTTGTTACTTAAAACTATCGTAATCATAGCCATATTTTAAAATGCAAATCAGCTAAGATATCTTAAGAGAACTTGAAGTAGTACTCCAATAAATTTCAAGAAATTACTGCCTCAATCTTGGCCTCAACTTAATTATAGTCTTGATTAGTGGCAGATACTTTGTTAGCCAGCTAGAGTATTTAAGTACTGACTATAGCTTTTGCCATTTGGCTGCCCTTGATTGAATCAAGCGAGTGCACTGCACCCTTGCACTTGATGTCACATTGTTGTCGTTGCAATTGTTAAGGCATTTGTTGCTGCTTTTGGCCCACTCGAAGCTTCAACTGTATTTGGTTTTCAGACACTTCCAAGTGTGCTGGCTATCTGCGAGAGTGTCTGTGCACTTAACTTGTTGCATTCGACGCTAAATGGAAAAACAAATCTGCACTTTTCGATATTGATGAGTTCTTTCTTTCTTTTCAGATGTATTTTGCATTACAAACAGCATTTCAATACTTATTTTTTAGGCTTGTAGTGAATTTTGGGATTTTTAAACCTTAATTTCTTAGGAGACTCTTAAATAATAATAAAAACCTAGTTTCAGCATTTTCCGATTGATATTTCAATAAAGAACTCAAGTGATAAGTGAGATATTTTCTCCAGAATATTTTCCACTATCCTGCCTGGCTGAAATTTCTTACAGTGCACGATCGCCTGCCCCCGCTATCTCCTCCCCCGTCTGCTGTCAGTGGAGCTTACATTGTAAAGAGCGCGCGTATCGATAACTGCTGGCAGACCCTCTGCTATCCACACCACCCACCACCCACCACCCACTACCACCCAGCGGATGCAGGTCGACCTTGGAGCCGCCGCTAATGACGTATCGAAACGCATTGGATTATATATGGCCGATTGTAACGGTACAGCAACGCCAAAGGCAAAGGCCAAGTAAATAGGGAAGCGAATTTTAGTGCTTCTTACGCTTCTGTGCTTCTTTGCTTCTTTGCTTTTTAGCTTCTTTGCTTTTAGCCCGTCCATCAAAGGGGGATGGGGGTAGGGGGGTGAAAAGCAGGGGCTGATTGCCCGATTAGGAGGCGGGGGGGAGGGGTATGAGGCCGTCGTGTGCAGCTCTCCAGGAGAAAATTGGCCAGCGATTCCGCTGAATGAATGAATGAATGACGCGCGTCGCGTCGTCCAAGACGAAAATAAATGAAATAAAAAGAACCGAGCTGATATATATATAAATATATCTTAACTGGCTAATCAGGTTTAGTTGGTGCCGCCGCACAAGTGCCGCAAGATGACAGGCTAATTGGGGGAGAGTGGCAATCTTCAATCAGGCCAGACGACCAGCGGGATGCATCCTCATCCTCCCGCCATCATCCTTCCTCTGAATAAAGGCCAATTGGCCTGACCGCCCGGCGAGTGATGGCCACCCACGGGCGGACGTGGCCCCCATTTAACACGGCGGGTGATCCCGGATCCGGATCGTCATTCATTCACTTCTCTCCGAGTCTCATATTACAAGGAAAATGTGGGAGGATGCTCCCGCCATCCCCCACAGCCAGAGTATTCCAATTTCCGTGCTGAGAGATCCACGAAAGGCAGACAGACAGAATTGGAATTTTCCCAAAATTATTCTTAATGATTAAAGGAATTATTTCTATAATGCTTTAAAGGGGTAATCCGATTATTATTATAGCTTTCTAAAGAAATATATACCTATATGGTATTATTATTTTCCCCCTTTCTTTTTTATTTTATTTAAATAAATAAATATAACTCACCTATTCGAGAGCTGCATCATCTCCATCATGGTCTCGTGCGGGTGCTGGTGGTGCGGATGCTGCGAGTGGTGCGGATGATGCGGATGCGGATGCCCGTGCGGATGTGGCTGCGGATACGGGTGGTGCAGCGCATGCGCGTGATGCAGGTGAGACGGATGGGCGGGATAGCCTGGTCCGGGACTGGGCCCACCGCCGCCACTGCCGCCAGGACCGCCGTAGGGCAAGTACCTGCCGCTGGCAGATCCTCCAGAGGCAGATCCTCCGCCAGAGCCAGAGGAGCCAGTGCCGTAGGGCGCATTCGGATACCACATGTTGGGATAGAAGCCAGGCGGCGTGCCGTGGGCCGCGGAATGTCCATACGGATGCAGGCGTCCGGATGCTGGACCAGGACCACCGGAGCCGCCAGGCATAGCCACCACCGGCAGGGGACTCGCTGGCGATCGGTAGTTAAAGTGATACATGGAGCTGGAGGGCGGCCGGAGCATTAGGTCGCATCCGGATCCGGCGGCAGAGGACGTGGGTGACTGATAGAAGCTATTGGCCGCACTGCCGCTGCCACTGCCACTCGGCGCATAGTCGCTGCCCAGCACCGAGCTCTCGTTATCATCCGGATAGTTGTCCTCCTGCCCTGGGTCTTGGTCTTGGTCATGTTCCTGGTCCTGGTCCTGCTCCTGATCGGCGTCCATGTCGACGGGATCCCAGGCCAGGTCGTCCAGGCTGCACTCGCTCTTGCCGAGCACCAGCAGATCGTCGGCACTGATCGCCGACGGGTCGTCGAAGTAGGGAATGTCTTGCTTGAGGTCCTGCTCAGTGCGCTCCTGACTGCCGCGTCCTCCTTGGCCGTGGCTCGCGGAGGCGGAGTTCCTGCTGCGACTCGCACCCTCCATGTTCTCTAGCTGGAATGAGTAAGCAAATTTTATTATTTAATATTTGTACAAGAAACAAAATAGAAGTTAAGCCATACAAATAGATTTTGGAAGTCAGAGAACATCCTGGAATATGATATGTAAGATCCTGGTACCACTACAGGGTATAGCAAAGGATTCACCCTTTAATTTCTCATAATATTTAAGTGTTTTCATCTATTTTGAACTATTATTTACATATATGTATTTATATTTTCGTTAAAAAACAAAACTTTCCAAACCCAAAAATAGCTAGAAAAACGGAATCAAATAGTGAAATAAAAAACAACATAAGCGCAATTGGACTCGACGTTCCTTGGATGTTTTTTCCTTTTTTTTAGTTTTTTATGATCGAACTCGTAAAACGCTCAAAGCCATAAACGATTGTGAGTCATGGGCGGCGGCGTTGGCAAGGGGGATCGCTCGGGTTGCTGCGGTTGAATGACAGAAGCAAAAGTCAAAGAACAGGCCAAAGATACTCTGGGTGTGTTATTTATATGTGAATCTTGTCCAAGTGCCGCCTATAAATAATACCTTCACACTACACACACACCGATCAGATCGCGCATATATAGCCGTCTATTCAGGGCAGATCTTTGAACTATATTTACCCCTCTCCGTTGCCTTTGTCATACATATTTCCCGCCACTCTGATTCACATGACAAGCGAGAGGGAGAGAGATTCTAGTCATAAATTTCGTATTTTTTGCCCTTGAACCCGATCATCACCCTCCTCCTCCTCCTTTGCCTTTTTCCCTTTTAAACAATTGAAGGCCGTGGCTTAATCCTTGACAACTTTAATTAAATATGAATCGTTATTTTTTTCAAGGTAATCTCTTTGCCATTTCAAAGGAAATTCCATAGAAATGGGAGAAAAAGAGGGATTCTGGTTGAATTAAAAACGAATTAATTTCACTTGACGTTGTTTTTCACTGGAAATAAGGAGAGCAAACAAACTAATTGGATTTTATATGACAATTGGTTAGGAAAAAAATAAATGGTAAGCCTTAATTGGTTAATATATTTAATAGAGAGACCTATTATAAAAAATGCCATTTTTTATATGAATATTTTTCAAGAAAAGGAGGGTTTTATTAGCATATTTTAAACATATTCTTTCCAGGAATTCCTTAAAGAAAAATAGTGATTAAGTTCTTGTTCTTTCTGCTCTTTTAAATATCAAATTAAATATGCTTAAAGACATTATATATTCTTTGCTTTTAACAACATTTTCAAGGCTCATTTCACCACAAATGTGACCCTAGTCTTAACCATACTCCAATGATAATACAATTATCTGATTATAAGCGAAAACAAGGAAGTAGACAGGCACTTGACGGGCAAGTAAGTAATATGCAATTCAGGCAAGTATTTTGTTTTTGCTTTCAGTTGTTATCATCGACGTTTGCTGTAATATTTGCTCTTCTTTTGTTTTTATTACTTTATTTTGCTATTGCTGCCGCTGCGCTTTTCTTTCCGCCTTTCCCACTTTGTTTTGTAATTGTTTTCGAGTGCCAGGTAAACACAAGGGCGGCAGCAGCAGCCGGGGAGGGTACGGCCAAAATCGCAGACAGCGGCGTTGACGTCGCAGCGGGGCTGCCGCCACCACTTTGCATGGCTGCCTGTCGGTGCAATGGGGCGTATACGCAACGCGATGGAAAGGCGACAGAGCAGAGACGAAAACAGCGACAAGTGGGCGGCGGAAAGGGCGCTTTCAGATCAAATCAAGATCAATGCTTAAACTGAGACCTATTTTTAGGGGGCTGAAGCCCTTTCCCACCCTCCTTTCCCTGAAATCCTGAAACCTTGCTATCATTACAGGCACTTATCACCCGCTTATATGGGTCGGCATTATGTATATGCTGGCTTTTGGTCATAAAGTGGCACACGACACACCTTTAAATCCAAAACGAACTGAACAAACTACTAAGTCAGGCCACAAATCGATAAAGTTGCCAAAGTTGCCTAAAAAAAACTACTTTACAAGCGGGTTCAACTCCATTAGACCCACCCTCTCTCCTCTCTCCCGGCTAGGCCTTATAAATTTAGATATAATCGTGTGCGAGTACGCATCTGTGTCCGTATTTATATGGCCCCAACTGTGCGAGTGTGCGAGTGTGCGGGGCAATTATAATCTTCGTACAGACATTCAACATGAATATTGCTTTTGATAAGCCGCCCTCCCAACATCGTCGCTTATTTACTCTTCTCGATTGCTTTTCTGACAACAAACACCGCAAAACACCACAAAACAACACACAACGACCCTGGCCAGACACCCACACATTGTTGTTGCTGTTGTTGCCCCGCTGGTGGTGGATGTTACCATAGATATCGCTGCTGAGCTGATTAGACCCTACAGATAGCTGGGGTCAAGCTCTGACAGTTAATTCCCATGTTAGGAATGTAATACATCTCCATCTAGAAGATAGCTAGGCACTCAGCCCAATACCAATTAGCATTACCTGACCTAGCCATACAAAGCACGTAGATTCTAAATCATACAGCTTATATATTCAAAAACTAATTACTCTATATTGGTTTTTGGTAATTTAGAAATATTTGAGAATATCTAATGAGCCTAAAAAGTATAGGTTTCAATTTGAATTCATTTAACTTTAGCTGGAACTCTCTTCTACCGATTTTATATTCAGAAACTAATTACTCTATATATGTTTTTGGTAATTTAGAAATATTTGAGAATATCTAATGAGTTTAAAAAGCAGAGGTTTCAATTAGAATTCATTTGTCTTTAGGTGGAACTCTCTTCTACCGATTTTACATAGTTTCAATTATATATATTCAGAAACTAATTACTCTTAATTTGTTTATGGTAATTTAGAAGTATTTAAGAATATCTAATGAGTTTAGAAAGTATAGGTTTCAATTAGAATTCATTTAACTTAAGCTGGAACTCTCTTCTATCGATTTTACATAGTTTCAATTATATATATTCAGAAACTATTTACTCTTAATTTGTTTTTGGTAATTTAGAAATATTTGAGAGTATCTAATGAGCCTAAAAAGTATAGGTTTCATTTGACTTTAGCTGGAACTCTCTTCTACCGATTTTATATTCAAAAACTAATTACTCTATATATGTTTTTGATAATTTAGAAATATTTGAGAATATCTAATGAGTTTAAAAAGTATAGGTTTCAATTAGAATTAATTTGTCTTTAGCTGGAAATCTCTTCTACCGATTTTATATTCAAAAACTAATTACTCTATATATGTTTTTGGTAATTTAGAAATATTTGAGAATATCTAATGAGCTTCAAAAGTAGAGGTTTCAATTAGAATTCATTTGTCTTTAGGTGGAACTCTTTTCTACCGATTTTACATAGTTTTAAATATATATTTTCAAAAACTAATTACTCTATATATGTTTTTGGTAATTTAGAAATATTTGAGAATATCTAATGAGTTCCAAAAGTATAGGTTTCTTTTGTCTTTAGCTGGAACTCTCTTTAGAGACCTTATACCGATTTTACATAGTTTTAAAATAGGTACCTTACTCATAGCATTTATTATTGGCCCTCGATGGTTTTATTATATTATATAACTCCAGAGCTAACCTACTGTAATAAATGTTGCGCCACTTTGTGACTCACTTTGTAAGGGTTATTAGTTGCACTGATAAAAACAATAGCAAAATATTATTCACTCCAGTGAAGAGCTATGATGCAAGCCGATTGCATTACATTGTGAGCTGGCAAGGTTTACGACTTTGGGTGGTAATCTTCTCACAGATTACCGAGATTTGATTAGATTAGAATAGTTTATTTTTATTTTGAGGTGTTCTATGACGTTCCTGAGATTCTATGAATGTCGAAAATAAATTTTTAACTCATTTTGTTCAATTTATAAATTGTGCGAAAATTTAAACCTAACATAAGCATTAGTAAAACATTTAAAAAGTTGAAAAACCAGCGCTACATATTTTAAAAACTTTATCACTTGTGCGAAGTAGATTTTGTAATTATACTGCTTTCCTTCTTTAAATATAACAACAAATTCAAACGTAGTATTTTTTACAGTTCCATATATAGAGTTTATCTCTCTTAACTCCCTTACTATTCTGGGGTCTGGAATCTTTTAGAATAAACATGAGATTATCACATTTGCAGCAGGGCTGCCACCTCTGTGATACCGTTAGCTTTCCCTGGGCCCGCATAAATCAATCATGAAATATTTACGTCTAATGCTGGCAATAGCAATAACACCAATAATAACAATCAAATAAAGGAAGGGAGCAAGAGGCAAAGACGAAGGCGAGGGCAAGAAAAAAATCAATTTCACTTACATGTTTTGCGCTGTTTCGTGTTTTTCTGCATGAAGCTTTTCGCTCACTCTCTTTGTTTAGCTGTCCGGCTCTCGCTCTCTCTCTCTCTCTCTTTCTCTGTAAGCTTGCCCTTGGCTTTCTTTCTCTCCCACGCCTGGCTCTCTCACTCGCACCGATTCGGTGCCGTTTGGTTGGTTTACCTACTCTCTCCCTCGCTTACGCTCCTCGTTCGCCTCTGTGCGTCTCGGTCGCTCTGTCTGCTGGGGGCGGAGGATGCGGTGTTTTGTTTAATTTTGAAATTATATATTTTGTATTACTTTGTTGTGCTTCTTTGTTGTTGTTGTTGATATCAGCTTATGCAGTTGCAGTTCACCTTGTTATCATTGCGTTTTTTCTTTGTGGTTCTTTGTACTTTGCATTTGCCTTTGAGTGTTTGCAGGGAAACAAATTTAAAAAAAAAAAAACCAACGAACACAAATAACGGTACTTTTAAATGTACTCCGGTATATTCTCAGTATTTTTCAGTTGCGATCTTTGAATTCAGCTCACTTGGCATTTAAATAGTCACACTTTTGCTGAAAACCGGCAACGGCCCTTCATTTAGAATTTTTTCAAACATCTTTTCAAGTTTTCACACTTTAGTTGTTTTTGTTTTTGGACGGGGGCGAGGAATTGAGTCGATGTTACATTTTCTCGTTCATCTTTTTTGTTTTGTTTTGTTTAATTTTAAGTTTTATTTTGGTATATGTATATATTTATTTTCACTTTTAGTTGTTTCTCAATATCAATCAATATTTGTACAGCTGGAGGTATTTTGTTGTTGTTTTTTGTTTCACTTCTGTTTAGTTGTTGTTGCTGCCTGCTATTGTTGTTGTTCCATATTATTCAGCTTCCAGCAAGTGTTTAGTGTTTTTTTCTTGTTGCTATAGAATAGAGGAGAGAAAGAAGAATAAGAATAAGAAGAAACAATGCTACGAAATAAACCTCTTTTTTTATGTTCCCCCACATGCCTTCTGAAAAGGTTTTTTTTAGCCCGTTTGTTAAACATTTTCCAAATAGATTTTTAATTACTTTTAAATTACATTTTCAAGGCTTTATTAGGTTTTAGAGTGTTTTTTTTTTACGTTCTCTGTTTACCCTAGCTAATATAACACTTTTAATGTATTAACTATAATTCTTGAATACTTTTCTGACTTCTTAATTGAAATAAAAAAAGACCTTTTAGCTTCTCGTTAGCTTTCAAGATATAATGAAAATTGTATTATAGCTTTATTAATTGAGTAAATATATGCCCGAGTTAACATCATGTTAATGCACCTAAATTACTCTTAAATAAAGAGAAGCGTATTCAGTTATTCGGAGAGCCCGAGACTCTATTTTGTATTTTGGTTCGCCTCGTTTTTAATAGCTGGATTCGGAATGTAACATTGTTTTTGCTGCGGTTTGCGGGCGTTTCTGCTAATTAAATGAATACTTTAAGTTATATATTTGAATTTTTATTTCCCACTAGCTGAAGAGTGTTGTTGTCGATCGGATCTGCGCTGTCACCTGTTGCCGTTGTCGCCTTTGTTGCTCTCTACAGCTGCCGCTGCTAAATGCTTCTTAAATTCTTTTTGTTTTCAACTTTTTGTTATCTCGCTGGCTTTGTGGCTTTCTGTGAAAATATATACTACACATATAGTATGGATATACATACTATACAAACCGGTTAAAGCCGACCCAAAATTTAGCACCCATCGGGGTGGAATCCGGGCCCGGTTCGGGCTTCGGCGGGTTGCAAATTAAGGGAATTATTGAACTCGAGTTCAACCGCCAATGCCGCCGATGTTTTACTCGAGTTTTTTATTTGCCGAGTTTCGTATGATTTCGGAGGATTTATAGCGATTTTTATAGCAATTTCAAGCTATATCTTTTATTTCTACATAGTTCCTCCTTTAATTTAATGATATTATGCGGAATAAAATTTGAAATAACCCCAGATCGCATTCTAATTTATTTCCCCTTTTTCGTGAACTTGAAAACAAATTTGGAGAACAATTGATTGTGAGTTTTTAAATAATAAAGAAGCTGAATTACTTTAGTTTAGGCTCTATGATAGCTCTATATTTTCCGATCGCTTTGAGAGAGTTACGGATGGCTAATTTCCTATATCAAGGACCTTCCATCTACCGTTTTCCCCACAAAGTGTGTACACAAAATATTTATTTGTGCGCATTCAAGTCAAGTGTTGCCTGGCAGTCTAAATCAAATATATACATATAAGAAGATAAACGTCTTTGCGACTGTGTTCCCACCGCTTTCCTTTCTTCCCCCTCACCCGGCGAAAGCTCCTCCACGCACAGAGCACACAAACAGACACTTTGGCATTTGTATCGAAATTTCCCTGAAGCAAGGACATTAATGCGTAGGAGGAAGTGTGCACACGCACTCTGACACAAGGAGGTCCTGGGACTACAGTGGACATTAGTCTCTTGTTTACAAGTATATAGATATATAAGATATAAAGTAAAGCTTGAAAAACTACATTTAGTTTAAGGATAACTCCTTTAGGATTTGTATATGTAAAGCGAATTATTTGCCAATGATTTTTGTCAAAAAACAGCAATTTTATTATGTGAAATAACATAAATATTATTATTGTTGTTGACCTTTAAGTGGTTAACCAGTTCTCACACTTAATCTATAAATTAATGAACAAATCACTTAACTTGCTTTAATTTATTTTTAATAAATATATAGAGAAGTTGTAGAATCACTGTAGATTTTTTTCTTTATATAAAAGTTATAGTATAATATAACAGTATAGTATAACAGTATAATTCCTTTCTTTTTATATAAATAAAATATGTTCTTAAAGAGCTCTGCATACTCTTTAGGTCGAATAAATGGATAAAGAGCCTGCATAAATGTCCTTTGGGTTACATTTTGATAAGAGAAGAGGATGAGAAATATTTTCTTGTTATTTCTCCCCTTAATTCCCTCTTTATTGAGGCTCCACTTTGCGTTGGTGGCCCTTTTGTTTGTCTCGCTTTTCGGGGACATGGCACGCACTGCGAAAATCTTTGCTAGCATTTTCCGAAGGCCTTTTGTTTGCCGTGCGGTTGACACACACACGCACACACCCACTGACACCCAACCACACCACCCCCCAGACCCAGGGCTAGCTACGGTTCTGGGCCTGGATCTGGTTATGGATCTGGATGTGGATCTGGATCTCGGGGTCCGAGCCTGGGGCTGGTGGGTCAATCACCCGGCAGCGGGTCGTAATTGCAAAAATGACACACACACACACAGCAGCGGCAGCGGCAACGACGGATGAAAAATAACAAAAATTAAAAATGTAATATAAAGAACCTTTTCTCTGCCTTTTTTATGATATTTTTTGCACTCGCTTTATTTGCATTTCAGACGCGACGACGTAGAAGAAAAAAGAGCAAAACCAAAAAGAAACAAAAATAAATTCAAGTGCTCGGGAAAAAAATGAGAACAGCAGAAAAATTGGCGAGCCAAAAGGCAAAAAGCTATTTGCCAGACAACAACGACAAAAACCATAGGGCAAGCATGCGGGGGGGAGGAGTTAAGGGGGAAGGGGCTAGGGGCTAGGGGCTGGGGGTGCTTGGGGGTGATGTATGGGATTATCAAAAAGAACAACGAAGGAGAGAGAGCACGGGAAGGCACAGAGCGAGAACGAGACACTCTGCGAAAGGAAAAAGAGCGTACCGCGTCGCGCCGCGCGGTAACAAAATAAATAAATTATATAATTTGCTTTGACGTTTGACGTACCCACCTCCCTGCCTCCCCCCCACACACACACACCACCGGTCTCTCCTGTGAGCCGCCGTGAGCTCGCGGTTTGTTTACATTTGCAATAGTTTAAGTTACATCGGACGGGGCGCGCGCTCACTTGCTTTCCCTCTCTCGGGTTAGATTAGGCTTGAACTGCGGGGCGTATACGCAATATTACGTATACGTATATGTTTCGCTGGGCGCCATTGTATGGCGATCATTTATAAATAGAGTAACAAAAAGGAATGCCAGCTAATAGATCATTAAATAGGACCATTTCGCCTCCAAAAGAAATAAAGAATGTGCGAGCAAGCTGAATGGGGTTCTTAATTATTATTTAGGAATTTCGGCTTTCCATTCTACCATTACCCACAGAATTGGCATGCTGAGCCAAACAATTGTCGTTGTAATTACACCTACCGCAGAATATCTCTTGATACCATATTTCATTCGTAATCCGAACCCGACGCTACTCTCTTCAAATCATTAAGAATATCTTTTTAGGTCTTTATTTATTTATATATAAATAAAAACGTATTCCCTTTTATTAAAACGAATTGAACCCGACACCTGTTCTGGGGTATGCGGTTACACAAAAGTAAAAATAAAAAAGGTCTAAGTTCCACCGGCAAACATGTGAAAACAGTATTGGATATATATTAGGAAATACATTGAAATTTATATGTTCCCAAATATATATTTCATTCATTGTCGTAGTTTAAATAAATTAACTAATTGTATAAAATGAAAAATAAATAATAAGAGAAAATCGTATTGAAATTTAAGCAAGTCTAATAAAATGTATATGAACAATTTATTTTATTTATCATTTAATGTTAATTTGATTTATTATTTTATATTTCAGCTCGTATAAACACGACATTTTGCCATTTCCATTACAACCCTTTTTTTCTTTATTTAAAAGCTAGATTTCCCTGGAAAATGACTCCTTGGCAGTACCAAACACCAAGTAACAACAAATAAAAGCAAAACCAAGAAACAACAAATAAAAGCAAAACCAAGAAAGCAGAAACCAACAAACAAGAAAAATCAGAACTGATTGCTCTCTTTTGCTTCTCCCTAGCTGCATCTCTTTCCCACCCGGCTGACTCTGTCTCAGTCTCAATCGCGGTCTCAGCTGCTGCTGCCTCTGCCGCCTCGACCTGGCCTAATGCTCACGCCGACTGTCACTGCGACGCCGGCAGCGACAGCGACGGCGACGTCGACATCAGGTGGTGGCTGGCGAAAAGTTGTCGCAAAAACCAAAAATAGCTAAGCAAAGAGATGGGGGGAGAGAGAGAGAACGAGAGAGAGCAAGAGAGTAGCGAAGAAGAAACAGGGAAGCCAAATGAAGAGAAGAGAGTACAGGAGAGAGAGGGGCGGAAAGAACGTGGTCGATGGAGCACGTTCTACAAAGATTTCCGAGTGCACTTTGCATAACATTCCATAACATAAGTAATACTTATAATAATCATATAATATATATACAAAAACCTATGCCGTTGGGACGCACAGTAAATAAATCGAAGCAAAAACATAAATATGTTTAAGGTTTCAGGAAATAATTACAAAAACTAAAGGCAATTATCAAAGTTAATTAAATACGACGAGTGTTTTTTATTATTTCGGAGTTTTCCTCTATTTATAAAAAATATTTAGAGCCCAATTGGAAAGAATATTTATTTTTTTAATTTATTAAGGCAAAATCGAAATGTTTTAAGCCTAAATAATATTATTATTGAAGTTAACATTCAGTCGAAACTGTTTTTTCAATTTCTAAATAATATTTAAACATAATAAATAATAAAACAATGAAAATATTTCTTAAGTATAATAAATATAAAAATCTTATCTTTGGGAATAATAATTAAATAAAAAACAAACTTTAAGCCCAGCGAAAAATTATCAAAGTTTACACAAATAAATAATACAAATCAGCATAAATTATTTTTTAATTAAATACATCTTACTCCCCGTCTGTTTTTGTTCGAAACAACAGGGCGTATGCGTGGTGCGTAGTCAGAAAAGATTGCGCATACGCCAAGTGAACCGCGGCGAGCGAGTGGCGCTGATCTAAACGGAATTGATTTAATTAGCATAGCAGCCTAAGATGGCGTCAAGCTATCTCAGCTGTGTGTGAGCTTCAGCTCCAGCTACAGCTCCAGCTCAAGCCCCTGCCCCTGCCCCTGCCCCTGCCCTGTAGCCATGCGATCCAATCAGGCATGCTAAATTCGCCTCCAATTAAGATTCGATTTATCGATAAACTTGTGTTTTGGCAGTCCACATTTTTTGGCGGATTGGTCGGAACGTTGGATCGATTTGATTGCCCTTAATTTATGGTCCGATCGCTTTGCATGCCGCCAGCGAAGCAGTTCACTAAGCTGTTTCCTGTTTACAACAATTATTTTCGCTTGGATTCCAAAAACACTCTCCGATATAGTTCACGATATTACTACACTTTTATTATTTGGCCCAGAATTTATGGCATTATTTTTGGTTATTTTTGGCAATTTATATGGCTGTTTCACAAGCCATAGAGAGATGAATGGAAGAGGAGATAGATCTTTACAGGAAGACAACTAGAACTATTTCAATATAAATGGTTTTAAGTCATTGATCTAATTATTTAAGAGTTACCGAAATAATAAGACTTAAGAACCCTTTAATCAATAAATAAGAAACTTTTATAGTGTTTTTTTTTTTTGTAATTAAATATTATTATTTTAGTATATAACTGATATTAAATCATAAAAGCATAGCAAGTAACTTAATAATTATACCAATTTTTGCTTTTACTTGGTGTTTAAATAATTATCAACTAAAAAATGGAAAAACTTGTAAATTTTATTAATAATGGAGAATTTATGCAGCTAATTTATTTTGTATTCTGTAATTTTTATTTACATATATCCCTATACATTATTTTTGAACAATTTTCTCAGTCGAAAGTGCATGAATTAAAGATAAGTTTAGCCAACGAAATCAAGCTTCTTCGCATCTTCTGGCAAACTTTCCCCCTCATATTGTAAATAATTGTTAGAAAATTAGGCATAAAAAAAACTGAGAAATGTGCATATTTAAACATATGTATGTACGAATACATATTCATACATATACATTTTTGCGGCATCAGTTTTCAGTTTTTCGGTTCAGTCAGCGATTTCCAATCTGTTTTATTTCGTTTATTGTTGTCTAGGTTGGCTTATCAATTTGCCGCTTTCGGCACAAGTTCGGCTTTCCTTTTTCTCCGCAGCTTTGCGGCCCCCCCCGCCCTAGCCCAGCTCCCCCAAACCCCTTCTCCGCGGCGAGCTTTCGGCTCTCTCTCTCTGTCGATAGCTCGCCCGCTCGCTCGCTCGCTAGCCCGCTCGAAACGCCGAACGAAAACGCTCTCAGACGCGACGTCAGCAAAAATTTCATGAAGGCGACAAGAACAACAAATTATAAAATATATATACACACACATGTCCAAATAACATATATGCACATACATGTATAGGCGGGCCCAAATAAAAATATGAAACATTAAACAAAAATGTACAGAACAAAGCAACTAAAAAACAGAAGATTATTTTCTTATTTCTATGCATTGACAAAAAGTACAAAATAAATAATAATAAAGGCACACACTCTCGCAAGCGATTATTAAATTATTCGACTATAATATACTGTTTCTGCATATGTATGTGTGTGTGAACACAATTAACACAACATTCGAAACATTCTGGTCGCGACGACGCAATTGGAATGCCAACATCAACATCATCGCCGCTTTGGCAACAATCTTTTTGTGAGACATGCGACGCCGAAATTAATTATCAAACATAAAACAAAACAAAAAAAATGGCCAAAGTAACAGCCCAACACAGGCGCACACAGGCAGCGAAAATAATAATAAAAAAATAACACATAAAAAAAACAGAAAAAATAATCGGCAACAGCAAAGAAAACCTTGAGAGCAAAACAACCGAAAAAAACAACAACTAAAAACACTACCAAAAAACACACGCAACAAAAACATAATAGGTCCGAAAATTGGAAAAAAAAAAGAGAGAAACAAAAAGCTTAAAACGTTTTTTTATTGATTCGGAACTCGGAACTGGTAAATCATTGAAAGTTTGTTGCCAAAAAATGATGGTTTGCTGGCTATTTGTATTTACTTTTATTATTATTATCATGCCAATCCCAAGCTCATTTCCCTCAGCAGGAGCTCCCCTTTTCATTATGCTGTAGCAGTGTATACCCGGCCAGTTCAAGGGTGGAGCGACCCCCAAAGTGCAGGTCATAACACATCCCCTAATCTCTGTTTTTGAGCCACAGGTTTCGGAAACTAAAAACTATGCCAACCTGGAGGCGACCCCCATAAACCCAAAAAAAAAGCACAGAAAGAGAGTATTATAGAGTTAGGTTTAACACAAGGACTTCTCTTATTCCAAATTCAAAAAATCTGTGAAGTTATAGATCCTAAATAAATACTGGAAATCTATGAAAATATTATTATTAAAATAACAAAAAACCAATCAAGTATGGTATATGATTTATACGCAAATCGAAGACATGAGAAAAGTCTTTATTTTACTCACGACAAACTCATAAGATTCTAGTTCGAGTTAGGAAACTAAAAAAGTTGTACTCTTTTGCTATTCCACAGTCGATATATGTAGTTAAAATTCTTTAGTTTTCTAAATAAGAGACCAAAATAAGGGGTAAGAGAGACAGCTCTCCGAAAATGTAGAGCTTTAATAATAATAAGAAAAAAGAACCTTTAATAATAATAATTAAGAAAACTATTGGATGATCTGTATTTTCCTATTTAATTCGTTGGGTATCTCAAAGTCGGTAGATTGCTACGTTCTTGCGATTTCTGATACGAAACACAAAATAAAAAATTAAATAAACCGAAAAAAGAAACTGGAAATTCATTAATATGTTAATTTTTTTTTGTCTTGCCTCATTGATTGTGTCGGTTTGAGTGTGTGTGCATGGTGTGTATATAGCGAGTGTGTGTGTGTGGTGTATGTGAGTATATGGTATTGCCGTGCGAGCGTTAATATTGGCTAAGCAGATTTTCGGAGGATGACAAGCGGTCGCAGTGTGAATTTTTTGAATCGAATATTTCCTAAGCCAACAGAAAAGCGGCAGCGGCGTGTTCTCATGTTTCGATCACGCTTCATGAAGAAATCGGGGGAGCCAAGACCAGAGATATATAGAAATGCGCGGGCGCGCAGCTGATATTCAACACAAATCCAGCACAACTCCAACGCTACACTAGCACTACTTCAACACAACTACAACATACACCAACACAACTCCAACACTACTCCAACATACACCAAAGCAGCGATTTTTGATTTAAGACTTTGTGGCCAATATTTTCGAGTGATTCCATTAAGGTCAACGCTATCTACCTTCTTTGTAATATATTTCTTCTCGGCCGCTTGTTGTTTCAAACTCTGTTTTTCTTGTTGTTGTTGTGTTTTCTTGTTTTTGCTATTTCACGTTTACACAAACACTGGCACACACACGAAAAAAATAAAGAAACCCGCTGTATGAAAGCAACGCGAGTTTGTTTGTTGCTTGTTTCTTATTTCGCTTCTCGCTGCTTTATTTGATGTTTTATGGGGCTTGGGGAGCACTGTTTGATATTCCAATTCCATTGGTTAGCGCGGCGCCATTTACGTTTCTCAAGCGTGTTCTTTGCATTTTAGCAGCGGCGGCGGCGGCGGTGGCGACTACGACGACGACGAGGGACCCCACGAATAAGGCAGGCCATCAGTATTTGCTCCCGTTCCCGTTCCCGTTCCCGCTTCTACTCTCTCACTCACACAAGTCAAACAAAAAATAATATTAATAATAATAATAAATAAATATGAGGCGAAACGCAGCGAAGTAGCGACGGCAATGCTAGTAGCGAGCGAACCAAGCGGACGGGCCAAGCGAACGTCGCGACGCGTCCGTCCGAACCGCTACAGAAACAAAAATTAATTACATATATTGAAATCACAAACTAAACTAATCAGCCAGACCGACCGACCGCCGAAGAGCGGAGAGTGGCGAACAACGCTCCCGAGCAAATGCCAAAAAGCTTGGCCGAGCCAAAAGCTTGCTCGGAGCAGAGCTGAGCGGAGCGGAGCGGACTCCGCACGGAGACAGAGCGACAGCAACCTGCGTTGGAAAGCTGGCAAGACCTTGACTAAAGTTTCCGGCCGGGAAACCCTCGGTGCTGGGGAGCGTGAACTTGCCGCTCACCAGCTACCCAGCTACCAGCTACACAATGCGGAAATGTTTAACTAATTTATATATTTTAGGAAATAATGTATTCTATACTAAGTTTAATGTGATATTAACAAACAGTTAACACACAGTTCTGCAAATATAATAATAAATTCTAGTTGTTTGTCTTTACTGCTTGTTAAGAAAATGTATAAGATATATTAACTTTATATACAGCATATAAACTTAAAAAGTTTATCAAGGGATATTGCTAAGATGTTTGAAAAACCCAGTCCCTTAAACACCTTTTCTTGCAGTGCACTAGCGCTGAGAGCCAGCGACTTGGCGCTCGCTCTCTCTCCTCTCTCCTCTCTCCATCTCTGGGAGCTTTTTCTTGGAGCGGAGGCGCGACAGTTTGTCGCTGCTTAGTCTATGAACTTGACGCTGGCGTCTTGCACAATGCTGCCTCTGCCTCTGCTTCTGTTTGCGTCGCTGCCTCTGTCGACTCGACTGTGTCTTCCTCTTCTCTGTAAGGCAAAGCAACACAACACACACACCACATACACACACACCCGAACACACACACACATCGGAGGAGGCAACAAAAAAATAAATAACACTCGGAAGTTAGACGAAGATTAGGCTGGAAACTAACCTAGGAACTTGGGAAGTTAGGAACTGGGATTCGACGAAGACTCTGAGCCTCTGAGCGGAGGCGCCACTTGGCCAACTGGCCAACGAACCGCTACCACTTCCAATTCCACAGCCACTGCAGCAACGGCCGATGCGGAGCGACGACGCGTCGTGGGACTTGGACAGATGCCGACCGACTGCGATGGCAACTGGCGCGGATGAGGCCCGGTCCAAAGCCCAAAAAACCCAGTCGCTGTGCTCAGCACTCAGCGCCAAGACACAGCAGCAGCAGCCAGGACGCACTCAGACGGCTTTTCGCACTCAAGAGGAGCTTTTGCGCGCTCCACTCGAGGCTTTTCCCCCCCAACCCGCCCCCATTTTCCGCGTCTTCGGGAGGGAAATCCGAAGAGCAACAGTAAAGGTAACAGGAGTCGCAAGTGGTCGGGCAGACAGGGCGCATACGCAACATTTGAGTTGAGCGATAACTCGCCACAATTGCGGTCACAATAATATCAGGGGTATCTGCCTAAAAATCATCCCTTGGGCATACAAGTCCAAAAGCTTGTGTAAACAGGTGGCAGACGGGGCGCATACGCAATATATTCCAAGATTACTCCAACACAACACCAACACAACACCAACACAACACCAACACAACTCAAACACAACTCAAATACAACTTGAAAATACAGCAACATTATTTATATAATCACCAGATTTTTCTCTCTTTGAAAAGTATAAATTTAATAATTAATTTTTATGATTCATAGATTAAAACTTTGGGAAAGCGCAACGTTAACTGACAATTAAAGGGCAAAGCACTTGAATGATATTCTTTGTTATCTGGTTTATATATTATATGTAAATATGTGGTGATATAATCGCGGCCTTAGCTTTTTTATAATAAGCAGATAGCAGTTTTTTCACAGCCTCTCTTGGCGCTACATTTGCCACCACCGGTGTACCATGCAGCGCTGAGCTCTCCAACGCTTTTTATTCTTTGGTTTATGATTTTCTTCGGTTATCTCGCGATAACACAATCAAAATAATAAACACAACTCAAGGGGCAGAGGCCTAGGGGGAGGAGGAGGTAAGGGACTGGCAGACGGTGGCAAGAGGCGACGGCGTCGAAATAATCTCAGACATTCGATATGCGACATTCGGTGTGATTCCCCGCGGAGCTCATATTGGTAATGTGATGGAATTTTTTATTGTTTAGCATAATCGAATGATAGCCGAATATATTTATTCGATCTCGATCAGACGGAGTCTCAGATTAATAAGATTAATAATATTAATTTTCTAAATTTATTAGACAATGCACAATAGTTCCTTAACATTTGTTTACTTTGTATATAAGTGGGTTAAGTGATACTTGTTGCCAAGCGCATTGACTTCGGATTATATTTTTTAAAAAATTTTTAATCTCAAATGAAAGATTGATTGGGAAATTAAGAGAGATTTTAAGGGATTTCTGCTCTTGTTATTTGTTTATAAATAAAAGAAATCTCTGACCACTTACCCCTTGGCTTATAGTTGAACGATAAATCATAATCATAGATATACGAAGCATATATACGATATATGGCTACGCTCAGGAGCCGCGGAGTATATTCAGTTCCTCGGGCAAGGCGTATATGCGCAGCTGCTTCTCGGTCATCACGTCCTGGAGATGGGCCAGTTCCTGCGGCACATAAATAGCCCCGTCCATGTACAGCGCCTTGTCCCAGGGACACTCGTCCAGGGCGGTCACTAAGCACTCCTTGCTCCGCTCAAAACTGGTCCTGGTGTCCGAGAGACAGCGCAGGTAGCTGCGCCAGTAGAGCGAGTTACGGCGCAGGATCTGGTATTGGTTCGCCTCGATTTCCGAGCGATTTGTGTTGCGCGGCAGGAAGGTCTCGAACATGCTGAGCACACGATTGCGCACGGCAGCCTCCACATGGCTGCGCAGCTGTGGATGACTCTGCTGCTGGTCATAGTTGGCGCTCGATTGCTGCAGGATCCGGGCGAATCGACAGCGGGCGGCAATGACCAAGTGGAGCAGCGACAGAATGCCGGCCTGGGTCCGTATGAAGCGCGCCCGCAGCTTGTGCCACTGCATCGTACTGAAGGTGGCCCAGCGCTGCAGGCAGACCAGGTTGCGCGGGAATTCACGGAGACCGAGCTCCACCAGATCGACAAGTTGTTTGTTGCCCCTCGCCACCTCCAGCTTAAGCGGAGCCTCTCGCGTCTGCTCCTTGCTTTGCTGCAGCACATGGGGCGGCGGGGGCAGCTGCACCAGCAGGAGCTGCAGTTCTAGGACCTGCTCACGTAGAAACCGCCTCCGTTCGCTTGTCTCTGTCGCCGTCAATCCAAGTTGGTTCTTCATCAACAGAGCGATCAGCTCATCCGCCTCCGAGCTGCGATTCTGTAGGTTCAAGGCCAGAGAGCGGGCACGTAATAGGATGAGCAGCTTGTTGGACTGGAAGTAGTCCTCCAAGGGCATCTCGTCCGGTAATCTGTCTAGGGCTTGAATCTCCGCCTGCAGCTGCTGCAAGCTGGCCGCATCATCAATGCTGTGTTCCGTCGTCTCTGTGGCGTGCTGTCGGCCAAGGCAGATGCAGTTGAGCAGGTGCAGCGCCTGTTCGGGCTGATTGCGCGACATTAGCATTTCCGCGAAAACCAAATAGGCTTGCATGACATCCGGACAAGTGAGTACTTCGTCCTCCTCTTGCGATTCGGTGGCTATGACGGTACGAAAAATATTAAAAGCACGACTTGGATCATCGTCGCGCTCAAGCACCTCGAACTCGCACATGGCCAACTCGGTGTAGAAGCGTGTGACGTGACGATTCTGATCCAGGCGCAAGAGGTTACGGATGCGTACACGGGCATCTTTGAGGTATTCATCAGATAGCTTGCCCGTCAGCTTGTGCAGCACCAGCAGGAGTCTTTGGAAGCGCAGCCACAGGATGAGAAACAGCCGACGCTTTGTCTCCTCGCCCTTGAAGGCTTCGCTGCACTTGAGGAGCAGATTACTAACAGTGGTCGCATACAGATCACTGCCAATGCAGTGCGGCATGAAGCTGGGCGTGACACACATCTCCCTGGCCAGGTCTAGCATGGCAGCGGTGAAGTCGTCTGCATGGCTCTGGTAGTGGGGAATCGCATAGGAGCTCCGATCCGCCAGGCCGGCGAGCAGCATTTCGATAGCCTCCGAGTCCCCCAGTTGGTCGATGCGCGTGCTTAACCTCTCTGCAAGGCAGTCGCTTCGCACCAATGGCATCTTGGTCAGCTGCACGACCAGAAGTAGCAGCTGAAGTCGATTCGCTGGAGTTTTCAGCGGGTATATATAGTGGCAGACATCGTCGCTAAATATACAGCGCTGCGGATCCAATCCTCCCTCCACGGCATCCTCCGACGAATGGCTCAGCTGCGGATATGGCAAAAAGTTGTACGCCTGTCGCAGTCGCTCCACACGTGTCCAAATCTCTGGCAGCGGCATGCCCGACTGCAGCACAAGCTCCTCGAACTCGATCAGCGGTCGCTCATCGTCGGCTCGCGCCTCCAAGCAATCCACCGCCAGACCTGGAAAGTTCAGCTCCAATGCCAGTCGTAGCAAGGCGAAGACATGATTATTATTGGCCGATTGCCGCAGGAACAGCACGCAGTTGTGGAACAGATGCAGCATTATTTTATCCGTATCCAGGGTGTCCAAGAGCCGGCTCGAGGTATCCGTATGCCCGAGATGCATGCGCCTCATGCTATCCTCGTAAATTTGCAGCACATCCGGCACATTGCAGCGCGCCATAGTGCCCTGCGTCGCCATGATCAGACTGCTCCACAATGTGTAAACGAAGGGACTCTTCTGCAGCATCGCCTCAATGCGAACAGCCACCTATGGAAGATGGAGAGAATTCGTGAGTATGGCACATTCATGGATTGAATTAAGATATAGATTACCTCACTGGCTGGATATGCTGCGCTGGCCGTTTCCGTGTACAGCTGCAGCAGCTGCTCGTTGGAGGGATGGTGACTTAGGGCCGTTTCCAGCGTGTGCAACTGATGCTCGGACACCGCCAGCCGATTGGCCTTGTCCAAGTTGAGATCGAGCAGGCGGTGCAGCTGCAGCCAGTGCTCCAGGCGTTGCGGCTCCCGCTGGACGAGCACCTTGCTGTCCATCAGTTGGGCCTGCAGCCTGGCCATCTCATCCGGCGTGTGCCTGTTCTCCGACAGCGACGACGACGTTTTCGCTGATTGCTTCGTGTAGCGTTGCAACTTGGAGCGATGGGCGGACCGCCATGGCGGTGCCTGGCTAGCATCCCAAAGACGCCGCAGCCGACACTTGTACCGCGGTCTGGTGGGCTTCGTCAATGTGCTTACCGTTCTCAGGCTATTGTTACACTTCTTGTCCACGTAGAAGCCATCGCTTCTGGCATCGAATTCCAGGCGTTGCTGCTGGGGCAACGCCTCCTTTTGCGGCTGCAGTCCTCCGGCCGGTGGACTCTCCTCCTCGCCAGAGGAGGAGGATGACTCCTCACTGCTGTAGACTTGCGGTGCACTCCCTGCTGTGACTTCCTTTTCAACAGTTGCTATGTCCTTTTCATAGCTCGTGTTACTTTTCCAGTCGGCGCCTGTTGCTGCCTCTGAAGTTTCCTGGGCACACGCGGTTGCTGGCGGATTTCCACCGCCATAGGCGGGAAAGAGAGACATTGTTTAACCTCTGTGTGATAGAGTTTTGTGCAATTAAACAACTTTTTTGTTGTTTAAAACAAACAAAAACAGCTGAACCGGCTGAACACAATTAGTCAGTGTGACCAGAGTGTGGAAGAACGTAAAATACCAGTAAATGTACCAGCGAAATGTACAAAAATTATGAGTGTAAAGTTTAGCTTACTTACCTAAAATAAAAAATAATAAAATATTTGTTTTCAATGTATGTTTTATTTATTACTTATTATTGTTTATTACATAACTACAATAATATTGAACCTGAGCAATGCAATCTTCATTGACATTCATATTGTAAATATTAAAGGTATAGTTCTCTGTCATGTTCTTCACACTACGGATCTGGTCACTTTAATCACTGCTCGGAACCGGAGCATGAATAGGAGTGAATTCACAATAACGGTTCATTGTAAGTTTAGAGCACTGTACCAACAGGGTAGATTTCCTAACCTAACCACATGCTTTTCAATGGTAACTTTCCTATGTTTTTTTACAAACATGGCTAGTATGTATTCTAATCGATAGTTAATCAGGACTACATTGACTATGAAAAAGCTCCTATTAAATATCCCGCCAAATTTGAAATTGAAACTTTCCAGCCATAGTCGATTCTTCCACCTTTTGGAGAGTTTTTAGTAGAGTTTCGAGATATTGCAATAATTTTGAATATTTGGGCGTTTCCAACACACTTTGCGGTTTTCCCGCCTAAGAAAAAAAAAGTCGAGCTCCATACGAAGTTCTACGAATTGTGGCATCCAAAATACCCCATTTACACGCATACACACAGCCCCACACACACACAGGCAGCCAGCACGCATGTAAAATGCGCTGTGTTTACAATGTAACGTTCGCTCAGTGCTTTTTTCTGGGTTGACCCATTAAAATTGAATTATAAACGCTAAATGGAGGGCGATCGGTCTGAAAATCGCTGGAACTAGGTGCATATATCAAGCGAATGTGGACTGTGGGCTGAAGAGAGTCGAGTAAAGCCTTCGCTGGCTCACTGAAAGGGCCACAGGCATTGCCTAATGGCCATGTCAATGATGGTTTGGTAATGCGAAATCTGCACTTTGCCTCCTAAATGTCAGTCCCTTTGTGCCTCTGTCCGCTTGCGGCTACTCGAATATGATTTCGGGATATTTCGGCATTCGAACAATGCACTCGGCTTGGTTTTCGGTTGAAGTCCTTTCCTTTGAGCTACGCATTAATCAAAATGATTTCGGGAAAATATGTTTGGGAAATTCTGTGAAAAACTGCTCCCTCGCTGACCGGCTCCGGCTTCCGGGAACTTCTCTTCATTAACTTTTTCAACTTTAGTTTTCTACGAAACAATAAATTGGTAGTTACTGTATTGGCTTAGAAGAAAAGCTCTCTATAGCTTCGATTTAGTTATGTAATAAATGTTATAACCTTTTAAATATATAAAACATTAAATTGTGGTTATTTAAACTTTGACCTAAAGTAAGATTGATTCGCTTTTACCATATTAATAACTAGATATATTATTAATATTAAAGAAATATATATTAATACATTATTAGGCATTTCACCTTAATTGCTTGATCTGTTTTTAAGATGTTGTAAATAAAATATTTATTAATGAATATTATTTATTATTTTTATTATATATTTATTATAAAACATATCAGAAGCGGCAATGTAATCTATTTAAAGTTTCCTTAAAGCTAAAAACTCGCCTGCCTCGTATAAAATATTGATGTGCGTATATATCCGCTTATAGTTTTTTGCTCATGAATATGATGCCAGGGAATATCGGGAAATATATCAGGGAATAATGCTTAATGTCAATCGATTTGCAGCTTAAGCTTTATGCACATTTTGATAGCGATTTCAGGAGCCACCCTCCCCTGCAGTCGCGCCGTGATTTCAGCTAGACTTTTACCGCTTTCCACGGGAGTTTCCTTTCTCCTTCTCTCTTTCTCTCCTTTTTTCTCGCACACTTCATTTTTTTCCCTTATTTTTTTCAGCTTTTATTTTTTTTTAGCATCTCAAAGACGCTGTAAAATGCGCTCGTTTACACCTCAAGTGGCAATCATTTGCCATCGCCCCCAGTGACGTTATCGTGGGAGTTTCCTTAGCATTTCCCAACCCCTCGCCGCCTCAGCCTCAGACCACCCGCACTTGCCCTGCCGCTAATCACCAGCTGTGAGAAAAGCAGAGAGAGCGAGAGCGTTGACTGCTGCTGTTGTTGATGATGATGAAGTGCCAGCAATGTGACAGTTACAGGATGAGACAGAGACGGAGACAGAGACGGCAAAAGGAAGAGAGAGGGGCGGGGCCGGGGAGGAGCACATATGAAACAGCAGGGCTCAGAATAATAGGAAATTCTTTTTATTTTTAATGCTGATTAGGTTAACAATTAAATAAGTCCCTTCTCAATGTTTTTATTTGTTTTTTGTTTTAAATAACCTTTTAAAGTATTTAACATTTATTTTTAATTAATAATTAAAAGAATGAGTTTAAAGGTTACTTTAGGAAAAAACAAACATTAACAAAACAAACAAACCTTAACATTATATATTTATGGCAATGAATACTGACTAACAGTATTTTGTATCTTCCAAAACATCTATATTCTTTTAGTTGCTATTATCTGGAACACAGCTGTATAAGCCCCCACACACATACACACACAAAGACACTCTTACTCCCCATTTGTAATAATGGGTAAACAACAACAACAATGGGAATATGACAATGACAAGGCAAATAGCGGGAAAAACTTCACAAATGTCAGCTGGCGGTTGTCTACCCATAATTTTCCACCATCGCCGCCGCTTCTTGGGTCCCCTTGGAAAATTGAACTGTAATTACTCTAGGCTTTTCCCCGCAGCGGAGAAGAAGAAAAGCCTAGAAAAATTTTAAACTTGCATTTAAATGAAAGCAAATCAGAGAGTCTGGACTTTAAAGACCCAGACGGCGGCTTTAAAAGTTGCCCACGGCAACTTCTACTTGTATATATTTTATGTCTAGGATAGGTACACGGGCCAAAAATATTGCTTTAAATTAAGGATGTCTCATAAAACTGAAAGCATAAATTAGGTTTTAATGGAATATAACCCCTGGAAAATTGTAATATTATAATAATAAAGCAGAGTTTCACATTAAATTAAATTAATAAATAAATAGATTCTGGAAGCTCCTTTCTGCCTGTGCATGGGGTGTGTATATATCGCTTTATATTTACAGCTACTAAACTGTAATCGGGGCCACACACCGGAAGTTGAAATGACTTGAAAATTTATTGCATTTGCAGCACAGCGTCGACAATGTTGGTGTTGCTGCTGCTGCTGCTGCTGTTGCTGCTGTTGCTGCTGCTGATGTTGCTGCTGTTGCTGCTGTTGCTGCTGCTGATGTTGCTGCTGCTGTGCATCCAGCAGGCGAACGCTTGGCTGGCTTTGGTGTTGCCGTCGCCATCGCCGTCGCCGTCGCCATCGCCATCGCCATCGCATCGCCAACGTCAACGAAACGGAAGTGGCGCGGCAGTCAATTGGGAAGACAGGCCAGGACATGGCCGGAGGCGCACAGCGCCTGCTGGGGCGGGGACGGGGGCGGGGACGGGGGGACTGACTGGGGCTTGCAGAGCCGGCGATTGCAAAATTGAATAAGCCCACAGAACCCGATCCCTCGAGCTGAAACTGAAGCGCAGCGGAGCAAAGCAGCCGGAACAGGAACTCCACCAACTCCAGCACTGCAAGAAAATTACTAAAGAAAGAACTTATATTGAAATTATTTTAACTTAAATATGACAGAAATTTAATATATAATTAGTTTGTATGGAAAATAAATATTTCCTGAGAGATATTTTAATCTGACCTGTAATTATAAAAAGGAAAATAAATATTTTCTGAGAGATATTGTAATCTGACCTGAAATTATAAAAAGGACATCTTTAGTGGAGTGCAAAAATATTAAAAAAATATAATATAGATGTAGAAATAATAAGAAAATAATTAAAACTGTATTTGAGGTATATAACTCTTAGCTTAATGAAAAAAACTTATAAAAAATATCAAAGTAAGGGAAAAAATGTAGTTTTATTTAACTAAACAAAGCTGAATTATTTTTAATGATAAAATACTTCACAAATAATGGTTCCCTTAATCTCGTTAGATTTTTTTTGTCTAGTAATTTTAATTTTTTGGTATAATAAATATTTCCTGAGAGAAATTTTAATCTGACCTATAATTATAAAAAGGACATCTTTAGTGGAGTGAAAAAATATTTTAAAAATATAATGTAGATTTAGAAATAATAAGAAAATAATTAACAAACTGTATTTGAGGTATATAACTTTTAGCTTAATGAAAAAAACTTATAAAAAATATCAAAGTAAGGAAAAATATGTAGTTTTATTTAAATAAATAAAGCTGAATTATTTTTAATGATAAAATACTTCACAAATAATGGTTCCCTTAATCTCTTTATATTTTTTTTTGCCAGTGCAGAGGTACAATTGCTAAACTCATCCCTATTCCGGTCGACACGAATTTACGGCGATTTTGCCGTCACTGGCAGGACATTTTTCGCCAGGCATTTTGCAGGAATTGGCTGCCGTTGCCGCTGCCGCTGCCGTGGCTCTCGGGCCAAATGTCTCAAGTCGTGGCTGTCAGGGAATCCAGGAGTGAGTGAGTGCATCCGTCCTGCGAGCAGTTTACTGCTCATAAAAATCCATTAAATTATTCAAATTGCATAGGAAAAACTGTTTTCGCTCGCTCTCCGTACATTTTCGGCGATGACGTCGACACACAACCGGAGATTTCCCACTCCCCGGCTGGGATACACACACCGGATACGGGATACGGGATACGGGATGCAGGCTGCCTTGGCCAGGTTTTGTGTTTGATTTCAAGCCATTTCTCTCCCTTGTCGCTTTGGTTTTTCCTCTTTTTTTTAAAGGTATTTTTCCGCGTTGGCTGCTTAAAATAAAAGACAGCCGGCGGTTTGCAGCTGAAGCTTGGTGGAGGGTTGGAGGGTTGGATGGTTGGAGGGAGGGCTGGGCATAAAGCCCAGTCAGGCATGCATCAGCCTCAAAAACAACAGCGGCGAGGGGAGGAGCCACAGGGGCTTGGCGGCGGGGGAGGAGCCCACACAGCCACATCAGTTTCAGTTGCAGCTCCAGGCCCAGGCCCAGGCCCAGACCCAGACCCAGACCCAGGAACCTAGAAGCTACACCCACACGGAGGGAAAAAGCGGATCCTGGCCAGGAACTCTGTAAATAAATTGGGTAAATTAATTTTTTTATATTTTACTTTTATGTTAGTTTGTAGTCAAGAAAATAATATTAACCTGAAATAAAAACTTGTGAGCCTTAAATTCATTTCAGTTTAAGGTCTGAACTAGTTGCCAACTTGAACGCCAACTCAGACGCCGACTAAACCAGATCCAACCAGGCCAAAGACCAGAATAGCGCAGGTCAGGAGCGGCAGGATGCGGCTGGGTTAAGTTGGTTTCGAGGGGGAGACCACAGGAGAAGCAGCAAAAGAAGGAGGAGCAGCTGGAGGAGGAGGAGCAGCTGGAGGAGGAGCAGCTGGAGGAGGAGGAGCAGCTGGAGGAGAAGGAGCAGCCATCGGTTCCAGGCTAAAATGTAGGCGGCGACTTTTCACATATGCCGGAAAATCTACAGAAAATGTGCGAGAAAATCTGAGTTACAAGGACTTAAATTTCCAACAAATTTATAGTGCATTCAATATATTAAACAAATAAATTTAATTAATTTATTAGGAGAAGAAAGAGTCACTCCAGATAAAGTGTGAAAAAATAAATAAATAGACTTGGTTCCACTGTGCCAGGTGTGCCATGTGTGTGTGTGCTGCGCTGTGTGTGCTCTGGCTGGTGTGTGTGCGCTTGGCATTCTATTCACAGTCTGGTTAGCCCAGCGGCATATCTAATTATTTGCCCACAGAGCCATCAGCAAAACGCTCCGCCACTGCGCCCCCCTTGCTCCTGATCCTGCCCTCGTGCGTCCTGCGTCCTGCGTCCTTTGTGCTGCCAGCCTCATTATGCTGGAAAATATAGAAACCGAATTTTGTAGTTTGCCAGCCGCCATAATTTCTTTTTTTTTCCTAGTTTAGCTTAGCTTAGTAATTACATATTTGCACTGTTATTACCTGTGCAGCGGGGTCCTTTTTGGTCCTTTATTTATCTGTTGGAGGTGGCGCTCTGCCCCCTGCATTGCATAATTACGCGAATGTGAATATTAAAGTGCGTAATGGCCGCTGGCATACATGGTGGCTTTCAAGGGCAGAGTCCGGGCCAGAAGCGTGTGGCTTAAAGCGGCATATGGCTTTGAATGCAAGGGTGAAAAACCAGCCCCAAGGGTGTGCAGAATGGGGGTGTGTGTAGGTGTGTAGGTATGTAAGATTAGCCCGCCAAGAGCCAAGAGATGCACGCTGCGAAAAAAACCAGCTGGCAGGCAAGAACGGGCTTAAAAAGTCGAAGTTTAAGCCGGATTTGAGTTATATTTTAATTCTACTTTTTAATGGGATAACTGGGTATAGGTATCCAAGGAGAAATACCTAAATATATAGGCTTATTAAGGAGATATTCCTTAAGAAGTTAACCTCTATGATATAAATTCTAAATTCTACTTTTTAATGGGATAACTGGGTACATGTTTCTCAAGGAATATACCTAAATATATTCTCTTATTAAGGATATATTCCTTAAGAAGTTAACCTCTATGATATATTAAATAGGAGAACCTTTCCTTCAAGCTTGTCCTGTCAATGAGTTCTATACCTCGGTGCACAGTGCACAGGACATGTGATGCCCATATTAACCTGGCCGGAATGCGCTGCTGGAATTGCTACAACGTCGATAAAAGAGCAATCTAACCGCTGCCCGGAGCAAGGATTCGATTCGATTCGTGTCGTTTCTTCCCTGAAAAGTAAGCAACACACACACACGGCATTTGAAAGCCCCAACCGAATCGTCAATTTCAATGTCCTGGGCCTGCGTCAGGCATTGGGGGGAGGGGACCTCCTGCCGCCACTGGACACTCAATGGTGGGTCAGTGGTCCTGGTCCTGGTCCTGGTCCTGGTCCTGTCAACGGTCCATCGCAGTTGTTGTTTGGCTTGTGACACGTGGATTGCCGAGAGATTTCGCTGCTTGTTAGCTGTTTGCATTCCTGTGTTTTTTGCCCTGTCGCACTCGTTAAACATTCGTTGGCCATTCTCTTTCCACAGCTCCTGCCTCTCCCCCCCCCCCC